>QKWP01000126.1:256114-270519 GCA_003550325.1 Gigaspora rosea | reverse complement strand
AATAAAATTATTTAAAATAGACTAATAGGTCAAAAATTATTATTATAAAAATAATTAAAAATATTACATATTTATTATAAAAAATCAAACTGGTGAATATGTATATGCATGCCACATTTCACCTACAAGTAATTTTCATATGCGATTTGCATTATATTACACTATGGACAATCTCACCTGGCAGACTATCAATTAATATTACTAGTTTTACCAATATCACAGTTTCACCATATCACCAGTTTCACCAGTATCACCAGTATCACTAGTATTACCAATTCACCAGTTTCACTAGTTTCATCAGTTTCACCAGTTCACCAATATTACCATAATCACTATTTCACCAGTTTCACCAGTTTCATCAATTTGGCTATTAAGTTTCACCAGTTTCACCAGTTTCACCAGCAGCTTTAGTCTGGTTACTTTAGGAGTACTGTATGCAATCTATTGTACTGTCTTACAGATAAAGTATATATAAATTTTGTCAGACCTACCAAAGAGCAATACAGGATTTCTCTTCAAATCCCTTCCACCTAGTGTCAATAGTAGGAATAATGGTATCTATACAAGAAAAACAACAAAAATTAAGAAGATAAAAAGGTGAATACGGTTTGAACTCTCTATAGTCACACCCATATAGTCATACCTCTATATAAGCACACAACTATTATTAAATAAAAAATTATATATAGATAGTATATTATAGCAACTATGTATTAAGAGTATTTATAATTATAATTGTTTAACCTATTACGATATCATAATATCAATATGTACTTATATTTTTACTAAATAGATAATATTTTTTGAGCATTCTTCAAATCAGGTATACCTTGAAATAATTATAAATATTGATGTGGAGTTACTCTTGAACATACAACATACAAATTGAATATAGTAAAATACTGATATTGAAAGATACAGTTCAACATGATTCATTGTTTGTTCCAAAGATCTATTTATGGATATAGCAAATGCAATGATATGAATACTGCCTTTGTTGAAGTACAAATAGAAAGGATATGCTTTTGAAAGACAAAGAGACATGGGTAAGAAAAACATAGAATAAATAAAACTTAATTATTGTAAACATTTAAATTTATTGTTAAATTATATATCGCAATTATAAAGCCACATAAAAATACCTTAAACATGTACAGTAAAAGTTGACACAATTCAGTCCGCACATGTACATAACTATTATATCGCACACCCGTATATACTGTATTATCAAAATTTTAAAACTTTATAAAACCTTTTTTATTGTAATAAAAACCGTCATCTGTGTTCATTGACACAAATAACTAGATAATTTGAAATGGCAATAACAAATATGTATTAAAAATGTAATTTGACCAAGTTTAGAAATTACAAAATGTAAAGCAAGATTGCTTGAATATTTCTCAAAATAATTTATAGACTACCAATATTCAATAATTTTGTAAAAAGTACCAAGTATAGAAAATTCATAACGTTTCTTAAGAGAAATTGTAGAAATCGGACAATTAACCAAATTATTAGAATATATCGGTGTAATATCAGATACTTGATCTAGTGAAGTTATTTTCTTCACTGGTAAATTAATGACAGTGATATTAAAAACGGACCACATAGCACTATAATCTTTAAAACCCGGAATTGTACTAGGTAAGATGGACACTGTTACGTAATGTTTATCGAGGACATGATAGATAGGTGCAGTAGCGTTGCCGGCAGGATTTATACCAAAATCAAAATAACGAACAGGTCCACTCTTATAATAACCAAATTTTGCAGGACCATCATCAGGATAAGTCAAATCGGCAGAAAAGCCAACTTTTAAAAGAAGTTACATTAATAATTTAATTGGAAAAGTTTTTAAACATAAAAATTAATATCATATAACATACCAACAGGAAGATTGAGATAGATGTCTGTAAAGTAAATTTTTAATTTGTTACCGAATCTTTTCAGACTTTCATAAGACGTAATATGAGGATCATTCTCCTTGCGACCAATGACTATGACAGCTTGTTTTAGATCAGAATATCCTTTATCACCAGGAATAAAATCAATAATGTTTGGTTGTAGACCATTAGAAATATCATCATGAAGGTCTTTAAGAAATATGTATATAGGGTTAGAGGGAAAGATCTTTGGAGCAAACTGTCCATTAGTATGAATTGCGTCAAATGCATATACTTCAACTGGGTAATTATAATAATAACCAGTTGCTAAATCATAAGTTATGTTTTTTAGATCATAAGGATTACCAGCTATTACATGATTGCTTAAAGTAAATATAATAAAAATAAAAGCGAAAAGTGTTTTAAAATGCATTTGACTTATTCTAAGCAATTAGAATTAAACATCATTATAATGACCACTTGATATTTAAATGCTGTGTTGATGGTACAATTACATTGAATTAATTAATTTCTATGATTATGTTAATAGGGAAAATAGGCAAAAAAAAAGCTTCTATGGTTAATGCCAAAATAGTTATATATATATGCATGTAGGCTAAATTCTATTTCTATATCAAAATATTAATTTTTTTACACAAGTGATTGACTCTTGATATGTAACGGATGACAAAATTTAATATCATAGATTCTGCATGTATTTCTAAAACTTTAGACCAGAATATGAGCAACCCGAAAATATTACATTAATAAGTTTATTTTACAAAGTTTTTGTTGTATTTGAAATTACTCACCTCTCAAATGCTGTAAATTTGGTAAACTGATTAATCAAATAACCACTCAAAATCATAATACTGTAATAACCAAAATTTAAAAGATTAAATCTTTTCTACGTTCTAATCAAACTGGAACCGCCAATTAGAATTAAGGAATGTGGACAAAGTTAAATTTTTTTAAAAAAAAATTTAGTCCAATTATATTATTAAACTTAATTTTTATGTTTATTAACAATTAAGCGGTTTGTATCTACGTATGTACGTGATTCTAATGAACTCTATAATTATCTGCTGTCAATCTAATGTAACATTCGCTAGGTCCAGAGCGTATCATATGATGACCATCTTATTGCACAAACACTAAATTTGAACACGCGTGTTATCACTTGTACATATTCTGGCTTTTTTTAGTTTTAATTCCTTTTATTTTGTGTAAATACTACCATAAATAAACTTTATCTATTATGTAACAAGGTTTATCAAAATAATTCATATTTTTATTATACTTTAAATCCTCAAAGTTTCGAACATCAAATAAAAAAAAAACCAAAATATTGTCTTGAATAACAATACAATATAATTAAAATTTATAATTTAAAGTTTATTAAATCAATAAGTATTGTTGTACATAATTAATAATTTCGAAAAATAAATACCCTTTTTTATTGTTATAGTAGATGAATACTTTAGGATATAATTTTAAAAATTAATAAATATAATTTTTATAAGAAAACCTACCTGCCTTCTGCTTTTAAATAAAATTATTCTCCTGGTTAAGATAATATCAAAATTGATTTAGTGGAACCTTGCAACCTTTGTTTACATGATCTGAAATCATATTGGCAAATGTAAATCAATGTTTCTCGATCGTTGAAGAACAATTGCGAAGAGATTTTACTAGACAAAATTTGATGGTTATATCACCATTTGAACCGTCTTGATCTGGAAAAGAACTTAAGCTTACTTAGAAAAAAAAAAGCCTAGATAATTATACTTAGGGGGTGCTTATTTTTGGAAATTGCACAAATCTGGTGGTGCTTAATTTCAGAACTATACGGTGCGAATTGATTAGTTTTTAAAAAAAGATAGATAATTTTTTGTTAATAAAGTAGTATATTTGCATGCTTCAGTTATATTTGCTCTGGCCCAACATGAAGAGCTAGAGTGTCAAACAATATGTAATTTTGGAATTTTTATTGAAAATTAAAAATTCAAAAAAAACATTTCATGACCTTTATTAATGATATTAAAATTTCAGTTAAATAAATATATACAAATAAAAACATTAGCAATATTTATTTTTATGATTGATTATATTTATGTTCATGTGTTAAATACGTATTTGTCATTCGTATAAATCACAAAAAAAAAATAACAAGAAAGAAACACACTATCAAATGCACTATTTAATAAAATAACTAATTGCACTGTGAAATATAAATATAGGACTTTGTCCTGCTTTTCAAGCGGGTTTCAATTGGTGTTTAGCATAGATTTATTTCTTTTTATGTTCAAATTTCATCTAGCATCGCAACGTTTTCTTACTGTCTCACATACTAAACTAAAATCTAATCTGCGTTGTTTATCGGGTGTATACCTGCGTCCGTACGTATGTCGTACGCACTAATAACATGACAATAATTAGCATAAATAAATGTCTAAAAAACTGTAACCATAAGAATTAATAAGATCAAAATAAAGTAATAATGAGAATTTGTATATATATACAAAATAAGTAATATTAGTAAGTCGTGAAATTCGGATTATCTGAACTCTAAAAATCCCATTGGCTAATCACTCTAATTCTAACCAATCAGATGCATTAATTTTAACATTCACGTTTTTCCGCAACAAGATTGGTAATGGAGCAAATGGAGTTCGATGGTTACGTGAATGGAGCTGAAAAACCTAGCATCCATTGATTAATTCAGAGTTACATTGGCTCCATTCGCAACTTCATTGGGCTCCATTGGCCAACTCTGGTGATAGGTAAGGCCACGCAAAGTCGATTTTTCGTTTTGCATTACATGGATTTCAAAATTCGGGACGGACGGACGGAATTTTTTTCTTTTTCTTATTTTTTAATTTATGCCTAATAGAATAATGTTCACATTTAAAATTATATTACGGTAATTTTTCATTTTGCACAGTAAGGAATCAAAAATTGGACCGTCAGTCATATTCTTCCTGTTAATTCTATCGGACACCGGATGGAAAATTGTAGGATGCCAAAAATCGAACAATTGGCACAATTGGGATCTAAAAAAAAAAAAAAAAAAAAAATTTAAAAAATTTAAAAAATGTAATGCAAACGAAAAATCAACTTTGCGTGGCCTAATACAGTACACCCAATAACAGAAAACGTTCAAGTGGAACATGAATGTACTAGATGTTCTTATTATTTTTCACGAAAAGCTTCTAATATTTTATAATACATTATTAAAATAAAATGTCTCAACAATACGCTTGGAAATAGGCATATCCTAAGATAAAATTACCCTATATTGTTTACTTAATAAAGGATTGAGATTTCACAAGTAAAGGAATAAAAATATAGTAGGATTATTTTCACACAAAAATAAAAATAAAACGAACTCAGAACCTTTCAAGCATAATGGACTCAAAAAAGAATCTGATTGGCATGTCTGGTCAAACTGGCATTCATATCCTTTATCGAATTTTGTAAGAGAAGTGCTTGAGAATGTAGTAGGACTGACAGTAGGTTAAATTCCAAATAACGACCTTTAAGAATTTGATAATCTATTGCTGTATTGGTAATCAAAAAACCTTTAAAAATTGCATTAAATTTATACTTTAAATTACACGAAGAAAATGCGTAGTATTAGTCCTGAGCATATCATGTGATAATCATCTAATTGTTCATGTGCACCAGTATTTCGGCCGAAACTTTCGGCTTCAGCCGGGCGAGACTTCCGAAAACTCTGAAACCTAGTTTCGTCCGAAACTGGGCGAATCTTCCGAACCTTCCGAAACTTCCGAAACCTCCGAAATTAGCGAAACTTCCAAAACTAATAACCACTAAATTTCACTTAAATGATAGGCGAAAGTATGTTAACGGATTTTGGAAATAGGTAGAATCTTAAATTCGATTTATACCATAATAAGAAGCGGTTTTTACCATTTTCGGGCTAAACCGAAACCCGAAACTGGCTTCAGAAATCAATAGCAACTAAAATCTCGAGAATTCTCATCACATGAAATAACGTGCATAAATGGCACATTTTGAACCGTTTTTTCATTGGATTTTGAATGGTTCGGTTCCGTTTTTGTTATTCACAAAGGGTTTGTAAGTTTGTGGGATACTTTTTTTTTTTATTCTATTTAAAGAAAGGATTAGGATTGCTTAAGTTTGGGGGATGCGGTTTTTTTTTTTTTTTTATTCAAGAAAGCATCGCAAGTTTGTGGGATACTTTTTTTTATTTATTTGCTAAGTTTTGGAAAGTTTGGAAGTTACGGGTTCGTCGCCCATTTCAGAGGATTCGCTCATTTGGAAATTTCGGCAATTTCAGAAGTTTCGAATTTTGGGCGATATCAAACAATGTTTCGGACTTTGGGGAGGTTTCGCCAAAACATTGATTGAATCAAATGAGTAATGATTTGAACCGGATATCAGGTAATATCTGTTAACGAATTCTAACCTCATTTAATTTAGTTGAGTTACCCAAGCTAATTAAGCCAATTAAGTCAACTGAACCAAATGAAGTCACCTAGTATTACCATTAAAAATAAAGTTAACTTACGTATATTTGTACAGCACATACCTGGTAGATATTATGCAATTGCTGCTTAAAATTCGATTATTTTCGAAAGAGAGATAGTGATTTAATAAAAATGCGCATGATATCGCATGATATAATTTTTGGAATTTATATTTTCTCTTCAGAAAATATTGGTCACATTTGCTTAAATTTTTACTCCAACCTTGCTTGTCTTTATGTTGGCTCATTTTCTTTTCGAATGTTCCTTAATTCCGCCCGAGATTACGTGCTCTGGCCTAAATTATATATACTTAAATTTTCTATATATAAATTGAGAAGGGATGAAATGCTATGATTTCGAAACATGCGCATAAATGCGTATGATTGAGGAATCATGAGCACACATGAAACCATATCTCTAATTCTAGATATTTTTTTCCTATTCAAAAGATTATTCAAAAAATTTATTTAGTAATTGTAAACAATGAATCAGATTAATCTAAATTAAAATATTTTAATTTATAATTAATTTACATTCAAGTTCGATTTTTTAAAATGTTTGGAATAATTTAATTTATTCAATAAAATTCTTAGCATCAATAATTAGTTTTCCATTTTTATATATATATAAATATTCCTCATTTTAAATAGATTTTATGCGTCATTTTGGATTCTCATCAATTCGGAATTGATACGTGCCATTTGTGAATCGATGAATAACGAATGTCATTTTAATACATTTGTTATTAGTAGAAAATAAAAATGACAATATCAATCCGAATTGATGGAATCAATATTTATAAGCTTGAATTGCTTATTTGAAATATTTAAATTAACAAATATTTTTTTATACTTACTAGATTAAAGTGACTAAAGCTTGTGCAACGGAACATTTCCAAACTTTTAAATGCACTAATAAAATAACCCATACAATAAATTAATATGAATAAACAAAATAGGAGGTAATATAAATTTAATCTTATGAATTAATTAGTCTATTTTAAATAAATATAGTCGTTAGATTCACCTATTAAATTAATCCAAATAAAATGAAATGAAAATTATTGTGCAAATGTAAAATATCCACAACTGAGAATCTGCAGAAAAAAAATTACACATCAGAGCACCTTCGCACACGATAACTATACATGTATATTTAAAATTTATAGTCTTAACAAATATAATTAAATAACTTAATTCATTTAAATGCAGACATGGTCTCTCATAGGGTTTTATCAAGCATTAAAATCAATTGATTTAATGAGCATGAATATGCTCAAGCAGCACAATTAATGACGATATTTATGGAATTAAACGCCTGAACATATTCTTCTTATTTTTCTCATGCCATCAAATTTACCTAAAAATTAAAATAATCTTATTAAACTTCCTGATGAAGCCTCGGCTTCATTTGCGTTAGCTTCTCTTTTTAATGTTTTTACAAATTTATTATTTAATTATACCGAATCAATAACTTATCGAATTCGGTCGAAGAATCATTCGGCAAATTTTTTAGTGTCCCCCAGAATTTATGAAAACAGACGTATATATTTTGCTGCAATTAATTTGTGAAATCATTAGCAAAAGTAGCTTTACGGCAACAAGAAGTAACCCATTTTTTTTATGAATGAACGGAGAATGGACTAAAATTATTCATTACAGTCTGGGTAAAAGATGAGTTGTATTTACTACGTTCGTATCAAAGTTCGATTTATTTTAAAAGCTTCTAGCCATTTCTTTGGATCGGTTAATTTGTTGAAAATTCATTTATTATGTTTAATATTAAAATATGTAAAAATAGTGCTTAATCAACCTTTACCAATGGTAAATTTTTGAGGAAAAAAGATTTATTCAATTTCCAACTAATTAAAAAGTTGCCTCGGATTAATTTATTGAGGTGATTTAGAACAACCTAATTAAATTTTGTTTCTGGCCCATTGAGTGAGGTGCTCGACAATGCTGTGAGTTAATTCTTTGGATCAACTACAATCATTGTTTAATTGGATGAAACTTTAAAAAGATAAGTTTATTAATAAAATAAAACTAAAAATTCAAAATAAACGTAGAAGAATTAAAAAAAAACTGTTTTTAAAAAATATTTAAATTAAGCAAGGGCATTATGGCATTCCCAATTATCAGGCCATACAAAGTCTCTCATAACTTAAAATTTGAAAAATGAACCGGCTTTTAATTTTATTTTCAAAAACTTTTATATATAAAAAACATACAAAATGTTTCTAAAGATATATAAAAAAACCCCACCCGGATAGTAAATATAGTTATTTTGACTCGGTCGGATTATGAGAATTAATTTATTAAGTTTGTATGGCCTAGAAGAATAAACTTATATAAACAAAGAGATAAAATAATTAAACTTAAAAGTGCATGATTCTCTGTACTATTCTATTGTATTCAGGTCTAATTTTATTTGTAAATATAATACTTGTATTCTAACTTATTTTTCTGTCCCAAAATTGGAAGGATTGCTCTTATTCATTGATAATATCCGGTACTTCAAGTTCATATAATTCACTATCTGTAAAAAGAATTATTAAACAAAGCAATAATATAGAAAAATATAATCTATTAAAAAAACCATTTTATAAATACCTTTATAATCATTATTGGACAAAATAAAACAACTTTTATAATGAGAGTCAATATATACTTGCATATCCTCATTTTTTATATTTTGTAATTTTTCATCAGATTTGGCCAATTTAAATAAAATACCTTCACTATTCTGCCATTTTGCAAAAATACCACAAATTTCAGTTGCAGTTGGTCGCTCTTTCGGATCTGTATTCCAACACTTTTTTTATTAAATCAGCATAGCACTTTGCAGTATTTTCACAAATGTGTGGACGCAAACCACCACATACTTGTATTTGAAATTGCAATTTAGATTGCAATTTTGAATTTAACTCGAAAGGTACAGGTTTACCATATAAAATTTCCCACATGATTATTCCAAGTGAATAAATATCTGATGCTTTAGTGTATTGTTGTTTATTCAAAACTTCAGGAGCAATATAAGGTAAAATTCCACAAATTCTATCTGATTTTGATTTTAAAGCAATATTAGCTGTTATTGAAAGTCCTAAATCTGCAATATATGCACTCTTCAAGTCAGATTGTAGTATATTTCCACTATGTAAATCACAATGAATAAGGTCATGGGAATGAATTATTTGAAGATCTGATGCAATACATTGTAGCAGATTTATTTTATCTTTCCAATCCATTTGTGCTATGGAACGTAGATTTTTTCGTAAACATCCATATAGAGCATATTCCATAACTAGAATATAGTCTTTAGAAGCTTGTCTTTTGATATACCGAAACATTTTAAAAATGTTGGATCTTTAAGTCCGATATCACAATAAGCTTTTAACTTATTATAAGAAATATATATTCAATTAATATATAGATAATAAATACAATTAATGATGATTTATATATATATTACCTCTTTTATAAATTCTTCGTGATAATTATTTGATTTATGGAGCAATTTAAGCGCAACATCTCTGTTTATATTTTGACTTTTATCAAACCAGTCAGCATAATATACAGTTGCAAATCCACCTCTACCTATTTCTTTAATATCATTAAATTCATCATAAGAAATCCAAGATAACTGATATTCATTTTCCATTAATATTTTTTTCAAATCATCATCAATCTCAGAATTTCGTATCCACTCATTTGTAGCTGTTAATTTATTTATAAAAATTAGTAAATTAATAAATTGATAAAATAGATTTTTATGAAAATATTTATGATATAACAGATAATACCTGATGTTAATTCTTTTTCCCTAATCGGCGATTTAAATATATGAAATTATTAAATAAGTACAAATTAAATATATATGCAACTGATAATAAAGAAATATTGACATGTTTGACACATGATATTTTTTTTCTTAAAATCGAAATTTCTCTTAAAAAAAATTTTATCTCAAATTTCATCATGACTCTAATCCGATTTTTAATTTCAATTACGTCTGATCTTATGATTGGGTCAAACACGACACAATACACTAGCACAAATTTAACAACAAATTTTACCTTTGATACCAATACATGGCTTTATCTAGATCTCTTGTTACTCCAATTCCATTACGATAACATTCTGCAACTGAAGACATTCCTTTAACATCACCCATGTCTGCAGATTTTTGATAATAAATGAAAGCCTTATTTTCATCTTTTTCAACTCCAATTCCAATACGATAAAAATGCCCAATGGTATGTGTTGCTGTTGCATGCTCCATCTCTGCAGATTTTAGATGATAAATAAAAGCTTTATTTAAATCCCTTTCAACTCCATTTCCATTAAGATAACAATGTCCAACATGATGTGTTCCAATAGCGGTGCCCATCTCTGCAGATTTTTGATAATAAATAAAAGCCTTATTTTCATCCTTTTCAACTCCAATTCCATTAAAATAACAATATCCAACCTGACATGTTGCATCAACCTCCCCATCTCTGCTGATTTTTGATAATAAATGAAAGCCTTATTTTCATCCTTTTCAACTCCAATTCCATCAAGATAACAATATCCAACTTGATATATTGCCTTAGCGTCGCCCATCTCTGCAGATTTTTGATAATAAATGAAAGCATTTTTTTCATCCTTTTCAACTCCAATTCCATAATGATAACACCATCCAACCATATATGTTCCGTCAGCATTCTCCATCTCTGAAGATTTTTGATAATAAATGAAAGCCTTATGTTCATCTTTTTCTACACCTATCCCATGTTGATAATTATATCCAAGCGTATAAGAATCTAAATTTGTTGATTTTTTTATGATGAAATAGCTTATTAAAAACTTTTTTCATTTTTTCTTTTTGATTATGGATAAGAACGGAAATCTGATTTACGTTTGTTCGAATCATTTAAATGCAAGTGTAAATGTTATACTACTATTTTGGAATTTTGTATCACTATCGAATGATACTGTACTGTACAACTTAATTTAGGTACAAGTACTGCTGTACGTACTGTAACGCCAATCGAAGTTTTTACCCAAAGCATTAATTTGGGGAATATTACATTATAATCCATTAACCAATTTTATACCAGAAATCGGTGATTTTATGAATCAGAATTCGTTTGTGTAATATATTTGGAAATGATAACAGGCGAACTTGCCCACAAGATATAAGCGCCAATATTCCTTTTTTTTAAGGAAATTTTTTTAATCCGTTAATTTTTTTTGGAAATTTTTCTGTTTTAAATCTTTTTAATTTTTTTTTTTAAATTTCTGAAAAAATTTTTATGTTTAAAATTTTAAATTTTTATTTTTTAAATGAAATTAGTCGCTTGAGTTGTTTAAGGGGAGTTAGAAATGAGCATCTACATTGTTTATGCCTTGTCTTTTAGACCGAAATCAGAAATAACACAAACTCAAAATGGCTTTAATTATTCTAAAAATAAATTTGTGTAGCACATAAATATCAGTCGAAGGTTGGTTTTCTTAGTCCATTCACAAATGTGTAATGAAATGCAATTAAATTATCTTTTAATTAAAATTCATTATCGTACTTAATATTTTTTTAGTCCCAATTTATATAATGTGCTTATTAGAATAATTTTCTTGTATTGCTTATGCTTAAAATTTTTATTATTGCATCAAAACCGATATGAAATAGAGGATCAATGGAGTGGTCTAACAGCAGCCCTTCAAATGTTAAGCAAATTTGCAAAAAAAAAATGTTTGGATACGTAGCAACCCTGATATATTGAGAAATAGATTTAATTTCACTACTTTTTATTATTCTGTTAGACACTATATAAGAATAGTAAAACTCTCTCAAGTTATCAAAACAATATAAATGTACAGTATATAAGATCTATATCATCTCTGCTTTAATTATCTGGTGCAATAAATTCAAATGCTTTTGTGCAGGACAGCAATATTTGTGAGAATTTGAGAAATAAAGCACAAAATTTTTCTGGTAATACAAAGCAAATTTCTCAAAGTATTAAATTTTTTGAGGTAATTTTATAATTTTTTTTAGCAAAGTCCTGAATACTAAATATGTGTTTCAAATTGAGATCTATCTGCTAGTATGGATTTGAAATCTTAGTAAGCTAATAGCAATATTTTACAAGAACACTACACTAACTTCGTTGGATCTTAATATACTTGGCCCATTGGAGAGAAAACAGTAGCAGATAAATTTGTGAAAAAAACCATTTTATTATTTTATTGAATTTATTAAATTAGTTATAATTAACTTGACTCAAAAGTGAACGATTCATTTTACTAGAACACCTACAATACTAACTTCTTTGAATCTATCCTCAAATGAAATTGGATTAAAAGAAAAGTACCATAGTGCACTGACCAAAAGACCTGGGTCTAATACAAAATACTTGTCAAAAAGCTTACAAAAGACCTGGTTATATTATACAGTAGCGGGTCTGTGCTGAAAGAAAAAAATTTTTAAGCATTTACACATTTCACACTTACAATATGCAGTCTAAAAGTTAAAAAACCTATATTTAATTAATAAAGATCTCATGCTTTGTACTGGGTATTTTGCAATGGGGTATTGGAAAAGGGGTACTTTGGTCAGTGCACTATGGTATTAGTAAATACTCATTGAAACAATATTTTAATATCTTGAATTCAAAATTTTTAATAAATTTAGTTATCTAGCATTTATATGATCATGTGAATTTTTTGCCTTGATATTTTTGCATGAGATTATGTAATCATTTATGAAAAACATCACAGGAAAAATATCAAATGGTTATATATATTTGCTGAATAACATCAATATTGGGCATACAACAAATAACAAATTTTTTCATCAGAGTTTAATGTCACCCATGTGCTACTATACAGCACATGGTGTGATGTTATTTTTTTATTGTCTGCCCAATATTATATTGTTATTAAATTGTGAACTACATTTAATACTTGAGTAAAACCAAGTAAATATATTATAGGTAATCAATTTTTTATTTAATATTCATATTCCTGCAAATTTAAATTTTTTAATCTTTGAATGAAGGTATTTTAGTAACTATCAAATCAAATTTAGTAAACATTTTTTTTAAAATTCTATAGATTCATAGAATTCAAATAAAAAAAAGTTTATTGAATTTGACCTAGTAGTTGCTGAGATATCTTTGCTCAAAGTTTGAAAAAATCAAAATATTTATCAAAACAAACTATACAAAATTTAAACTTTGAATAAAGATCTCTCTGCAACTACTAAGTCAAATTCAATGAACTTTTTGTTTGTATTCTATGAATCTATAGAATTAAAAAAATTCATAGAATTTAACTTAATAGTTACAAAGTTATCTTTACTCAAATTTTAAACAATTCAAAATGTCTATCAAAACAGAAGCTATTCCAAAATTTTTCCAAATCTATAGTTGCACCCATATAGTTACACTTCTATATAAGCACCCAATATTGTGCAACACTTAAATATAGTAAAAAAGCCTTATTATAGTCACAAATCATTTCTAATCACTATTACAAAAAATTTTGATTTTTTATCATTTTTATTAATAATAAACCCTCATTGTTGACTAAATATAGATTATAACATCTGATTGGCCAATATTCATATTCATTATTTAAAATTTTTTATCAAAAATTTTTAAAGATTTGATAGCAAACAACTTTTGATACAGTAGTCCAATTTGTATAAAACAATACCAAAATTTTTATCTTGAAAAGATGATTCTAATAAGCCCTAGATTGTTTAAAATCTAATCACAAGTTCCTGTAATTATTAAGAATTTATTTTTTTTAAGTTTAGAGGCTGTGTACTATGGCCGGGATTTTATTATGAGTTATAGTGACGTAATATTTGTTATATGAATGAGGATACAACTAGCCACACGTGCACTTTTGGTGCCTAATTTAAGTAGTCCGCCCAAAGGTTCTACACTAGCTGCCATACCTACAACCCAACTACGGGAATTGTCTATTTAAACCCTCTGGTTCATGGTCCTCCTATTACTACC
>QKWP01000126.1:171934-252588 GCA_003550325.1 Gigaspora rosea | reverse complement strand
ATAGTGACGTAATATTTGTTACATGAATGAGGATACAACTAGCCACACGTGCACTTTTGGTGCCTAATTTAAGTAGTCCGCCCAAAGGTTCTACACTAGCTGCCATACCTACAACCCAACTACGGGAATTGTCTATTTAAACCCTCTGGTTCATGGTCCTCCTATTACTACTGACGCACTACATTTTAATGCAGATATTGTAGGCCACAACCCTTTTAAGTTCGACGACCTAAGGGCTACTTTACCCTCACACAAGAGCCTACTGAAACAAATTCCATGTCCCATACATGTACCATTGCCCGGATTTGGTAACCGAGGCTACCTGCCCTTATTAGGTTCGTTCGATCGTAGTATCCGCCTTCTCTGGTGCATACCGTAGGACCGATTTTCACTACCTCCTAACTCGGGTCTTGCCAAACGGGTTCTTGTGGGTTTTTTCCGGTTCCCTGGATTTGCGATGTAACATATACATCATTGCACCCGCAGGCTCCCATTCAAGATGGTGGAACCAAGGTTACAGGTTTAGCGCCCAACCGCTCATAAGCCACAATCACCGAACGCAGATTTAACTTCAAAACGTCGCCAGTGGGATTCGAACTGTCAACCTGCCGCTTGGGGGGTGACACCTTGACCACTTCTCTAAGGCGCCACACCCTAATTATTAAGAATTTATTCACTTCACATATTTAAAAATTAATTAAATTTAAAGATTTAAATAAAAAATCATTTATGATTTTAGTATTTTGTAACTAGATTTGGTGATTTTAGACTCTTTGAATTGATTATTGAGTCAAATACTCTGGTAGTCATTTGATCCAAATTGAGCCACTAGATTAAAAGTTATTCACTAACAAACATTTAAAATTTTAATAGTATTTTAAATATGTACAAATATGTTACTTATTGGCCTTTGGTCATGTAATCATAACAAGAATTTTATTTATAGTCAAACCTCTATAATCACCAAAATAAGGCACAACCAACTTGTGATTATAGAGAGGTCTAACTATATAATAATGTATAGAATTTAAATAAAAAAATTTATTGAATTTGGGTTGTTGTTGCTAAGATATTTTGCTTAAATTTGAAAAAAATCTTGGCACAGCTTCTATTTAATAGATGTTTGGATTTTTTTTAAAATTTGAGTGAAGATAACTCTGCAACTATTAAGTGAATTCTATGAATTTTTTAATTCTATAGATTTATAGAATTCAAACAAAAAAAAGTTCATTGAATTTGGCTTAGTTGTTGCAGAAATATCTTTGCTTAATATTAAAGTAAATTTTTATAGTTTGTTTTGATAGAAATTTTGACAGACGTTTTGATTTTTTCAAACTTTGAACAGAGATATGTCAGCAACTACTAGACCAAATTCAATAAACTTTTTTTATTTGAATTCTATAAATCTATAGAATTTAAAGAAAAAAACTTTATTATGTTTGATTTGGCTATTATTAAAATATCTTCATTCTAAATTTAAAAAAAGTCAAATCTGCAGAGGTGTATGAATATTAAATGTGGAGGTATAAAATTGATCTCCTATATTATTTAATAAAAATTTCTATTTTCACATAGTATTGCTTATTAAATAAATATAACTTTTATTTTTTACTCAATTTCTAGATTAATAAAATAGAATTTTTTTACAATTCTTGATTAATAAATAGAATTTTTTGACTTTTTTAATCTGGGTTTATTTAATATAAGTTAGTAATTGAATTATTAATTAATATTATAGTCAAACCTTTATATAATCACACTTTTGGATACAAAATGTATGATTATATGTAGATGTGATAGTTGTAGAATATTTTTTATATAGTCACACCTATGTTATAAAATATAGTTGTTTAAAAATTATTTTTTAATTATCATTTATCATTTATATATAAAAAAGTTAAAATTGTACAAGTAAATTGATATAATGCTCTAAGTAATATTGTTCAGAAGACAAAATTACATATATTTTAAAATTTTGAAATAATTTGAATAATATTTTATTATTAAACTTTACAAGATAGATTTAGGCAAGAAAAATTAAAAATTAATTTTTTTTTTATCTTAGTACTTAATGCAAATATATGGGCTTGGTGCTGCAAAAAGGGGGTAAATCGACAAAACAAAAGATCTTCAGAAAATCAATTTTTATGTTCATATGGGCTAATCCAAAGAATTGCTGATATCTCTTGATCTACTGGTTCGTTTTGATAGCTAAATTCTTCAAAAAGGACCAGTAGATCAAGAGATATCAGCAATTCTTTGGATTAGCCAATATGTATAAATTATAAGAAAATACTAGCTTTAAAGAGCTATACTACAAAATTTTATTAATATAACTGCTTTTATGTTTTAAGTAAAAATGTTCCAAATATTATTTTAAAATGATTTGTATAAAAAAAATCATTTTTGAAAAATTGTCAATTTACCCCCTTTTTGCAGCACCAAGCCCATATCATCTGGTTCAATTTCAATTGATTTATTTAAATCTACAAGTGATTATTCAGATTTTTCTATCATTTGACAGGTTTTTCTGCGGCATCTTAATGCAAATACATCATTTTGTTTAATTTCTGAAGATTCATTTAAATATACGAGTTGCTCGTCATATTTGCCATGTCACAGTAAAGAACTCCATGACTTTTTAATGCAAATGCATCATCTGGTTCAATTTATAATGATTGAGTTAAATCTGCGAATGATTCTTCATAATTTCCCAAAATTCAGTAGGTGTTTCCATGATGATTTAAAGCAATTGCATTGTTTGGTTCAATTTCTAAAGATTTATTTAAATCTACGAGTAATTCCTTATCTTTGAACATATAATAATAAGTTCTTCCACGGTACTTTAATTCAAATGCATTATCTGGTACAATTTCTAACACTTAAGTTAGATTGAAAGTGATTTTTTATATCCCTTCATCTTAAGATAAGTTATTTTACGATTTTTCAATGCCAATGTATTATTATTTGGTTCAATTATTAGTAATTTAGTTAAGTCTATAAGTGACTCTTTATATTTACCCATAATACGATAAGTTTCACCACTTTTTCTTAGTTCTGCTGCTTTATTTAATTCAATTTCTGATAAATTATTATTAGCAATATAGTAATATCTAGTAAAGATAATGTTTTAGATGAATTAGTACGAGGAGGCAAAACATGAGAAGTGATAGTCTTATTTGGAGCTAAAATTTTAATATGATATCAGTCCACAAAGTTGGATCAAGGATTTTTTGATATGGCAGAATTTCCCCATAATATCTTCGCCAGAAATTTGGAAATAACGAATTAAAGGAAGGAAATTTTGAAATTCATCAGACTTTTGATCACGATTAGAAGGTAAAAGAGATGATTTTGAGCAATTTCCTATTTAGCATAATCCCAAAATTTTTTTTCATCAATTTGTAAAGTATTAAGCTTTAAGGTAAAAACTAAGATAGCTTCTGAAAGCTAAAAAATTCATCTAAATCAAAATAATATTTGGATGTTTAGCAATAATATTTGCACAAACTTGTTGCAGATCAATTAAATTATTATCCTTAAAACTAGCGTTATACATATGAGAAAAGTTAAGATGTAACCAGGATGTATTATCTCGAGAAAAAATAACTGGATGTGCTTAATCAATTCTTCAAGACCAAATTCATTGAAGCAGTTAAAAGTTCAAAAATGGCTGAAACATTGATATCTTTTTAAAGAAATGGTGCCGTCATAAATATACTTATTTACAATATAAATACTTTTAAAAATCGAATTTATTGTAAATATCATGTATGCATTATATTTTTACACTTACTTGATGATAATTTCAAATGCTTCAACAGAAATATTATTTTTATTTATTATTTTTCTTTTTTTTTAATTATTGGTGAGCGCACTTAATTTATTTTTAAATAGGCAATTTAAAAGCATGAATTTTTGGTGCCTGTCCAACTTCAATAGTAACATTGTATTCGTTACTATTTTTAAGAAGTTCATTTAAATTACTAGAAAGTTTCTCTAAAAATTGGCTTTCATGATTGTGTAGATGTGATCCAAAATTTTAGTACTGAACCAATTATATACCATATTAAAGTTAATTTGTCATACATTTGCTATACTTGAATGCTGGAATGACACAAAATTAAATACGTACGTACGCATACGTACAGTATGTTAGAAAAAAATTGCTAAAAATCGAGTATATAGTAAAGTAGTATTGTACAGAAACGTAATTTAGGACGGACATGTAGAAATCATGAAGAACATACAATTTATAAAAGAAAAAATTCATCAATGTTACTTTTTCTAATAACTCCAACACGAAATAAGACAATACTAGTACTTACCTAACCATAATCATTAAAAATCTTTATATATAAAAATTGAATTTGGCAAGCCTACATTAACTGTACATACGATCAAAAGTAGTATAATTTTCGTACGTTCGTCCGAATCTGTATTGCCGTACAGTATTACTAAATATCGAAAGATCTGAATTCGAGATGGTTGTACATACACACTATCTGACATAAAGTGACAGTACATGCTTTGTGTAACATGTTCTTTTTTACTTTTTAATAAATTGTGACTCGTGGCTCATATGTTTGCTTATAAGCATATTGGTTGCTATTTAGATATTTGTTTATTTATTAATTCAAATTCTCTTCAAATATTCTTTTTATTATTTACTAATTCGAATACTCTTTTTATAAATATTGTAACAATGTCTAAATTTTCTAGTCAACAATAGATCTTAACAACCTTACAAAATAAAATGAAAATAAATTAAGGAATTACCAGAATTAGGTTACTAAATAACCAGGAAAATTAAAATTTAGCTACAAATTTTGTGCAATTTTGAAGATCATAATGAATCTCAAACAAATTAATTACCCCTTACTGCCTTGCAGGCAAATTTACTTATAAATTGTCTCAAGTAGTCTATAATTGAAATATGGTATATATTAGATTATTTTCCTTATTTTAACTGCAAAAACTAAACATGGTTAATTACAAGTTTATATCTACTGTTTTTGCTATTTATTATTATGCAGTTGCAAAGGCAGCATACTGTAAGGCTTTTCAACCTTGAAAATATAGATTACTACAAATATTTTGTTATAATATTTGACTATCTGGCAATTCGATTTATTTGAACCTTTTTATTTTTCTTAAAAAAGAAAAATTATCCAAATCGTATTATTGGAAATGAAATTTTGATAGAATCTATGTGCAAATTTTCATAACTGCTTATATGATAAGCCAAATAACTAATCAAGTAATAATGTTTGTTTCTATAAATATTATCATAGCATCAACAACGTATAAAATAACAACTCCAACTCAGACTTCTGGCCTTCCTAATAACCCAACCCAGTCCAGTACAGATTCTATATCTCAAGGTAATCATCACTTCCTATCTCATGACACTTTATTAGCTAATTACTCTATGAGTGTGTGTTATGACAATTACTAATTATATAATTTATAAAATAGGAATATCAACTGCCAAAAATTTTTATAACATTCTCTTACTTGTCATAGGACCTATTGTACTTTTAGTCTTACTTGGTATATTTTTATGGTTTATTTAAGATGTAGAGACAAAGCTAAAGATAGAAATAATCTTGATGGCATTGAGGGTGTAGGTGCAACTTATTCCGTACATTAATAATTTGTTTTATAGGATAAGGCCTCGATATTCTTTATTTGTATATAGGCACTCTCCTTCTACTATAAATTTAGTATACCAACATTTTTATTTCTATTTTTAAGTAATTAATGAAATTGTACAAAAATAATGTATGCCTGGTGCAGCATATAATTACCAACTTCACGTGGCATATAAATTTGTAACTTAGCATATTTGTATAAAAAATGGGTAATCTTAAGAGTTTGCAAAGGTTTGGAAATTATTAAAATTAAACTCGATATAGGAAGTATATATGTTATTTTTTTAGCCAAAATTTCACTATAATAAGAATGAGTTGTTGTATTTAAAAATAATAAAATAAAAAAATTTTCTTGTGTAAAAAATACATAAGAATAAGTTATGAAATTAGCATAAATTTTTTGGAACCCTTAAGTCACACAAATAGGCAATGGGCTAGAAAAACCTGTCTTTGAAGGGGTTTCCAGTTGAGAAAATATGATTATCTGTCAGTGAATCATAAACTTTACCCTATATTTTTTGTTTATTTTTAGATATCAATAGATAGTGAGCTTTAATTCTAATTGGTCAATCATGACCTTGAAATATATATAGATAGGTCAGGTTAATTAGCATGACGGAAGTTCAATTTTATTGGCTACACGTGTGTAAATTGCAGATCCTAAATTGTCAAATATGATTGACTAATAAAATTAGTAAAATTAGTAAAATTTTATACTTGTATGATTAAAAATTTTGTGTTGTTGCGAATAGAGCAGTGTTTTGTATAGTTTCCGCGTAGTCGAGTTTACGTGTGATTGAAGGAGTATCAATTGTTGTTGTAGTCTAGTTTTGTTATATTCAAGCTTTGTTGTGATTAAGTTCACTGTAGTCAAACTTCAGCAGTTAAGTTTTCCGTGTCAAGTTTCGCCAAGTCAGGTTTTACCAGGTCAAGTTAGTTAGCCAATTTTCGCCTTGGTCAGGTATTGTAAGTTGGCCAAGTTTCTTCGGGGCCTTTATTATTGCTAAAGTTAGGTTCTCCGGGTCAAGTTTTTCCGGGTCAAATTTCTCCGGGTTAGGCTTCTTCAGAATAAGGTTTCCCCAAGACCAAGGTTTATAGTAAGTCTTAGTATTCTTATTTTTTAAAGCGCAAAAAATATTTATTATTTGCAACGGCTAATTATTTTTATCTAAAAAAAAACAAGACAAAATTTACGCAAAAATGCCTACCAAAAATTTGGGTCCTTGTTCGATTATCAGTTGTACGAATATCAATGTTCAATTTCATACAATTACAGTACTTGCTTATGAAAATGCCAAAGGAAACAAACATTAGAGGCGTATTCTTACCTTGACGTTGGGAAACAACTATGCCATCCGCATTATTGCAAACTAGTGGAGCCATATGTCAAAAAACATGTTCAACCTGAAAATGTGCTAGAGCCAATACCAATAAACCAGCCAATAAGCCTCTAATCAAATGTACTATATTTTATTTTAGATTTACTTTTTTTTATATAAATTTTATTTTATATTTATGTATTTTTATTAATTTAAAATAGGATACGTTCGCCTCAAGTATAGATATGCTAACTAAAGCATTATACTATTAACAATGCTGGGAATGTACTAGTTAGGAACTGGATCAGGTAAATTCGAACGAATGATTGAAACGATTAATCCGGGTCTTAAAGGTTTTGTCAATTTTATGACGGAAGCATTATTCCTAAAGAGTGCTCTGCTTATAGCATAAGCGAAGCCAAAAAATCAGTAGTTGGGTTGTGCTATTTAATCACGGGTTTATGCAACAAATTTGTAAACCAGCATAAATTAGAAGTAGGGTTGTATTTGAGAGCATCAGGTGCGACGTAGAAGGCTATTGACACAATGTCAAGTCTTGGATATTCGGCATGCGCCAAAACAGTAGATATATCAAAAAAAATTCAAAAAGAGCATTTAGCAAAGATCAATAATTATTTTTTAGAACATGTAATACTGTATTGTTTTATTATATAATATATTAAAATATATTTATTAAAATAAATTCAAATTTTTAATAGAATAATTTTTACGTTTATAATATCGATGACTATCACTCCATTCACGAGAACCGTAGGCCCGATACGGTATCTACTTCAACTGCAAGCCATTTCGCTACTTGCGTAGCAAAACCTATCATAGAGTGCCCCTCTGTACCACTTGTATTTAATGGTATATCAATCCACAACTCGGCAAATGTAGAAGCGCCAAGGATTTGTTGGTACCTGCTTAATCAATATGCTAGAATATTTGACCTTTCATACTCGGATTATCAGCAATCACAAGGTCGTATAGTTAGTAATAATTTTGACCCAATCGAACTGTTAACAATACATAGTTACGCAGATAATATAGAGAAACGTAGGGAAAAGTGATCGATAAAAGGGCTTCAGCTCTTAGGATTTAAGGAACAAAATTTACATTCTGTACAAGATTATGTTAGCGCATTAAAACTTATATTGTCAATAAATAATAAGACACAACATTAGGATGGGCGAGTTGCACCAGTTGTCGCAGACTGGCCCGGCCAAATTTTTATTAGAAAAGCCTATATATGCAAATGTTACCTGCATTACAGTCTTTATTTACACAACAGATTGAGTTTTTTTTGCCTATTTTAGGCCCGCTTCATGTATCTCTTAATAGTAGGGAGCAAGTCATTATGATACACTACTCTTTTTTTGAAAAATTGGCACTATGAATTTGGCCAAAATAAAAAATTGGCCAAGAAGCCTCGTCCTTGCGAGTGAACCTTTTATTGGAACTCGCACGAAATGGCTGGATAAAAATCAAAGACAAAATCATGAAAAATTTGGACAAGCATGCAAAGATGTGAGTATCGAGCTGTAATAGAACTGCTTGATAATTTAGTCCGAGTAACACTCGACGTCTATGCAATTCTGTTTCGATCGGGTCAATTTAGTAAATATGTAGAGGAGATTTTCCGCATTTGGACGTTCGCTTTGCGCTGGAAGCGAAAGAATTACAACAAAGTGCCTCTTGTATTCCTATCTAATTTATTTTACTGGAGTGATACTAACCAGCCTTTTTTAACTATATTACAGAATCATTTAACTTGTTTCAATGAATATTATGTGGAAAACGTACACAGTAAAATTAGAGCCAATTCGTCCAAAAACGCGTCAGTAGATAGTATTATAAAGCAAGCCTACTTTATTATGAATCACGATCCTACATTTAAAAACAACTATTGCAAGACACGACAGTACCCATATAATGCAAAATCACTAAACTTTTTATATGATAAAATGGCACTTTTTCTTGAACAATATTTTCAATCTATTTTTTACAATCGCGGAAAAAGTATCCCAAGACCCAATAAAGATAAAAAAAAAAACTGCCAACCACATACTATCTTGCTACTTTAGAGAAAGATGTGAATTTACGGCACCTCCAACAGCTTATAGTACAACGCATCCTCCGCGTCCAGGATTATGTGATTCTTGTGGGCGTTCGCTTGTTGATAACAATGGCATAGTATTTGTTTGCGGCCATGGTTATCATAATGATTGTTATGGTGGAAAATGCAAACATTGTGTTGAGTTTTATAAAAAAGGAATATTCAAAAACGTTCAAAAATTTTTAACACGAATCAAAAAAGGGGCAGATACACTTACCAAGGAAGACCTTGATGATAACGATGGAAAGTAATGAAGAAGAATCTGAGGAAATAGTGGAGGATGATATTTCACCTAGGTTGATAGTGGAAATGAATCAAATAGAGCATTGGTAACTTTTGTTGTTTTTTAACAAAAAAAAAAATATGAAGAAGTACCTGCAGATTTAACTAAATTATTAGAAATTAAACCAAATAATGCATAGACATTGAGAAAC
Source organism: Gigaspora rosea (assembly GCA_003550325.1). Classification (NCBI taxonomy): domain Eukaryota; kingdom Fungi; phylum Glomeromycota; class Glomeromycetes; order Diversisporales; family Gigasporaceae; genus Gigaspora; species Gigaspora rosea. Next base: position 243,062 of record QKWP01000126.1, on the reverse strand, counting down.
TTATCATTAATACTGTATATACAGTAGATATGATGTAATGCTTATAGATTTAACTAAATCATTAGATTTAGAATTAAATAATCGACTTGCTTTAGAAATTCATAAATACCATACCAATTTTAATAATTAACATACTCACCTGCAAATGCGAAAGAACAAGCTACTACTAGTTATTACCATTTTGCTAAGGAAAGCCTACGTCTAATAAAAGTCTCACAGATCGTTAGATGCGTTAGATGTGTTTAAACAAACTGTTTTCTTTGCGGTCATAATATGCCCTGGTAAAGTTTTGTAAAAATTGGTTGATTTTTTGATGAGCGGTCATATGATGTGCCATATTTCATATGATTTTGATATGTAAAATCTTGTGTAACATTAATGCATAAATCGATCTTCCGCCATGCTAGGTTAAGTATAAAATTGCCAAAAATAGAGCTTGTCTCAAGTGGAGTAGAATCACGTGACATGTGACCAATCAAATTATAGAATTCTAATGATCTTTGGCGAAGCAGAAAGCGAAAAACCTGAAAAATACAAAAAACGATAGTCTAAACCTACCTTGGTGGATTAATTAAAAAATCGGGAAGGCAAATTTGCTTATACATAACTACCTGTTCTTGCACTTGTTCTTGCACTTGCACTTGTTCTTGCACATGTTCTTGAACTTTGAGTTTATTTAATTAAGACCATTATAGTGGGGCATCGGGAAAGAATTCTGTGGACTGGACATGAAGCGGACCAGGAAGACCGTAAGAAGCTGAAACCGATAACACCGCCGGACGGGCATGGTAAAAATGAGGATGTATCCAGGAAGACCGAGTATGGAATAAGGGAGGTACAGACTACCTATAAGTAGTAAAGATAAAAATAGGGTTAAAAATCATGTACTAAGGCTGATCATAGCCGGAATTAAATAGTATTAAATAAATTACGCTTCCCAGCGTCCCTTCATAGAAAGGGTTTAAAAAAAAAAAAAATTAAGACCATTATGCAAAACGCTTCAAATTCGTGAAACATTCGATTGACTTTTTTACGCTCAAAATAGTTTGTATATATTTAGGTAATCAACCAATTTTAAGGGAGTTGTTAAAAAACAGATTAAAATGCGATCTATAAAGCGGATTTCACTATTGTACCTTCACTGCCGCAGCATCCAATCAATCAATTAATCAATCATTTATCAGATAAGCAATCAGATTTAAATTATCTAGATATCAGAATTTGCCTCAATCGCCATTTGTATCGCATCCAATTATTTGCGCGGGTAATACAAGCTCCTGGAGAGGAAATAGCCAATCGGAGAGTGCAAATTTTGACTATTCCGGATCAATCCGACGAAGAATTCGAAAACGCGTAAAAGAAAAAAGCGAAAATACGCAAAAACTAATGTTTAAATCGATCTTGGTGCACTAATTAAGAATGACGGCAATGAAATTTTACTTATATTAAGCATTACTCTAACACTATATCCTCTAACGTTAAGGCCCTAACCCTAAATTTTTATCACACGCACTTAGTTTATTTACAAAATCGGATTTCCTTTTTTGGTTTGTGTTACCGCGCAAAGGATCTACGGTATTGCATTCATAATTGTCCGGAGCGTAGCGCAGGACACTGTTTTTTACGCCTTTGTTTGATTCTCACGGTCACGTCCTTACACGTGAATTCCGTCTGTTCGTTTCCGGCCTTATGATTGGCTGTAAATCACGACATGTTTGATCGACAATATCACATGATCCTGTCCGCAATGCTAATTGGTTAATTTCCTAATGATCAATCAAGCTCGGACACACAATGTAAGCATTGCCTAGTATATTTAGTTAGTGCAATTCCGAAAGACAATAATAAAAAAATCCCTAAATTTATTTACAAAATCGGATTTCCTTTTTTATGTTACCCGCGCAAATAAGTAAAATGATTTGGATCTACGGTATTGACTTATGATGCATTCATAATATATTTAGTTAGTGCAATTCCGAAAGACAATAATAAAAAAATATATTGTTATAGTGCACTTTAGTCGAGACAAAAACCTGTTAGAGCGATGTTTGGTTAAACAATTCTCATACAATAGATAAATATAGGACTATGTGATGCATATCGTGATGTTTAGGTGTAGAAATTCACGTTTTTACGCATTGTACAATTATGAGATTTTGCGAACGCACACATTTAAAAATGCCATAGTATCCATACACCGTGAAATTTTCAATATCACTCCGCTCCTGGTATTTGAAAAAAAGCGAAGACTGAAAAATTTTTATTTCCTTTTAAATTTCCAAAATATCACCCGTAAATAATTTTTACGGAAAAAAGGTTATTCAAATAAACTGTGATTTTTCAAATTCTCAAAGTTTCGAGCACAAATAAAAAGAAATAAATAATGTCTTGAGTAACAATATAATTAGTTGAACGACATCGTTGTATTAACATAAACGGGGTAATACACTATGTAATGACCAAATTTACATAAATTTGTTACGAATGAGTAATATAGTTGCAATTTGGCATATGCTTCAGCTATATGTATACTGATAAATGCGCCAGCCTCGAACTCGAATGTTAAATTCGAAAATTTTTCATTGTTGCAACTAATGATGCCTGACGAATGACGAAATATACGTCATTGACGAATGACGAAACCATTCGTCAGGTAATTTCTGTTGACGAATTGACGATTGACGAAACCCCTGACGATTGACGAAACCTATGACGAATTGACGAAACCTATGACGAAATGACGAAACCTATGACGAAATGACGAAACCTATGACGAAATGACGAAACCTATGACGAATTGACGAAACCTATGAAGAAACCTGAAGAGTTATATCCATACAAAATAGAGTTAATTACCGCGTTTATAAAAAGTTAAGAAGTGTTTTAATAACGATAACGATAAGAGCTAAAAAAAACGATGTTTAAGCGATAATGCATAATTAATAACAGCGATAGAGAATCAATATAGGTTGCTAAGATAACCAGTGCATTATTATTATTGTGATTTTACTTATTTAGAAGGAAGAGACGCGAAAATACTTGAAAACCAATGTTTAGATCGACCTTGGTGCACCAATATATCGTTGTAGTCTCCAACAATAACACTCTTGCCATAAACTTCTATCTTTACGCGCTTGGTTTATTTACAAAATTTAATTTCCTTTTTTACGTGTTCGGAATCTATGTCGGGTTGATCCGGAATTGAATTTTGACTATTCCGGATCAAATTTTGACTATTCCGGATCAACCCGATTACCGGTATTCTTTTTGACTATTCCGGATCAACCCGACATAAATGACTACCGGTATTCCGGATCAACCCGACATATATTTGAACGTGCGAAAGAAGAAAAAAGAAAAAAGCCAATGAAACCTTATAATGAAATATCATTTTTTTGAAACAGTTTAAGGTTTAGTGTATCTAAAGATCATTATATAGAAGCTTGTTGTTTAATTATTGGCTGAATCGGTTGCCAATGTTTCATCAATCGTTAGATGCTTCATCAAGGTTTCGTCAATACGTCATAGGTTTCGTCAATTCGTCATAGGTTTCGTCAATTCATCATAGGTTTCGTCAATACGTCATAGGTTTCGTCAATTCGTCATAGGTTTCGTCAATTCGTCATAGGTTTCGTCAATTCGTCATAGATTTCGTCAATCGTCGGGGGTTTCGTCAATCGTCAAGGTTTCGTCATGACGAAACCATGACGACGCCATTCGTCATCGCAAAAATAATTTCGTCAGGCATCATTAGTTGCAACAATTAAAAACTCTGAAAATGTACTTTCATAATCTATAGAGATTTAAACAAAAATTTCAGTTATATAAATATATACAAATAAAAAACATTAAAAAATTGATTTTTTCAGTATTGGTTAATATTTATGCTCATATAAATTTGTCATTTAACATAAAATAAGACAAAAACGTACACTATCAAATTGCTATTTGAAATATATATATGGAGTTCTGTTCTACGTTCTTTTTATTGCACAAATTTCATATAGCACTGCAATATTTTCTTGTCTGCCTCACTTACTATATTAAAACCTAACCTAATCTATTCACTATTTACGTTCACACATCGTAAATCCGATTTGCATTGTTTATCTGGCGTTATTCTAATAAAGAACGGATTTACTATTTTCCCCATACATCGTAAATCCGATTTGCGTTGTTTGTCTAGTGTTATTCTAATCAAGAAGGGATTTACTAATTTCCCCTGTCATTTCCTATTGGAAGGACGAAAATTTTATTTCCCAAATATTGCACGAGATTAAAAATGTAGTCTTCTTTATGCGCTATTTAGCGTCACGCCAAATAAATGGTTAATTTTTTTTGAATTAATTTTTTTCAATTATAAAAAATTATGAGTTCAATAAATTTTGTTTTACAATGTTTTTGAGTTCAATGTTTTCACAAATTGAAATTAATTTGGCGAAAGCTTTATGAGTTCAATGTTTTCACGAAAGTGATTTTGCAAAAGTTGAGTTCAGTGTTTTAAAATTTTGCTGTTGCTTTTTCCAGTCAATCAGATGCCGGAAAAGAACCATAAGTACAGTTCATACTGTACGCTAAAATTTTCAGGTATCATATAAGTGACACATCACAAAGGCAGTTTAGAGAAATTTGAAGTTTATTTTCAAGAAAATAATTTGCGATTCAAATTTTAGCAATATTTGATTACAATAATCAATGTACTCATTATTATTCTTTTTTTGATTTGTGAGACGACGTAATTTGCTTTTTCCAATCAGAAGCTGTGAGCGAAATTAGGGCACTCATTAAGAATTATCTCAAGCTAAGTACTTACGCACGTACGTACGTACAGTACCAATAGCATGACTTTTATTAGCATAAATAGATGCTTAAGAATATGTATGTTTTAACGATTAGAGTTCCTCAAACTCAAATCAAATCAAATATTAGTCATATTTAAATTTGGTCAAATCAAATTAACCTTGATTTGAATTTATTTGAATTAAAAATTCTATATTTGAAATTGATTTGATTTGAATTTTTTAAAGTTTTTCTTACAAAGTTTTTAAATTAAATCAAATATTTTCAATATTTGATCAAATTGTAAAACTCTAATAATGATAAGATTTGGTAAGTTCTAAATAAAGTAATAATAGGATTTTGTAAGTACAGTACAAAAATAAGTAATGTTAGGTATGTAATGTACTAGGGAGTTAAAATAGCGGCAAACCTTCAATTGTAGAATGATTTGCAGTTTGTTTAAGTTCTAAGAGCTTTTTTTCAACTACTGTATATATTCAAATTAAACGATTAATTTTTCATGTGTCCCCCATTTTTGTATTTGTCTAATTCTTTAAATTGTCACCTTCCATAATTGTATCATCATAGCCATGTAGAGATGTGTCTTACGCATTATGCATGCTGCATTATGCAATGCATAATGCTGCATAACGTAATGCAAGACTTAAAAATGCACATAGAGATTTTTTTTTTTTTGATTCAATTAAAATTATGTAATTTGCTTTTATTCTAACAATATTTTTTTTAAATTAGAATTTTAAATTATATATATTCCTTTTCAATTTGCCACAATAGTTTTTAGCAAACAAATTTCTTGACCAAACTTCTACTACTATATATTGTAGTCTTCTAATCTTGCTATTTAATATTTAATAGCTAGTCTAATTTAATACATACAGTAAGTTATTGTATTAGAATACAACCTAACTTAACCACTTTTGAACTTTCTAATGATTTGTCATTGCTGATTTCAGCAATTTGAAAGTGTGCTAATTAGTTATATACTACTATTATATGCATTAGTGTTATTCTTAATAAAAAACTAATAAAGTTATTATATTATATAAAGATGCAGGATTGCATAATGCATCATGCTGCATAATGTCGCATTATGAAATGCAAAGACAAAACCTGCATTCGCACATCACTATAGCCATGTTAATCTTACCTCAGTAGTATAAGCCATTATAATGAATTGTTGGGACTTAATTCATGCAACTGTGAATACGCGATGGTTGCAGCGAATACTGTTACAGGGAGAATTGAACGATCTCTTTTCTTTGATGCAGATGACGACAAGAAGGCAGCTCGCCAGAGGCGTGACTTGGTGATTTAACCCGATTTAGTATAAACGTGACTGAGTATTAATATAGTCCGAGTTTATTATATCTTTATTTTAGATTTAATTATCAGATAATCCTAAGATTACTGCGCAGAAGAGCTAAAGCAACCTTCTTTTTATACTTTACAAATATTATGGAAAACGGGAATCTAACATCATACGTTACTTTTATGAATGCTATAGAAACTACGAACTAGAATCATATGTTATTCTACCTCATACGACTTTATCATGCCATATGTATCAGACGATAAATGGTATGATTTCTAAATCCACATTACGGCTAAGCCTCGTACATGCATGATGCATGATCGGTCGTCACATGAATTGCGGCGCAGTATAAAATTAATGATGAAATATCACGTTTACCCCGTGACAATACGCTTAATTACAACGAATGTGTGGAAACTACCACGAATACTTTGTAGCCTTTATGATCACGCTCTAAGAAATTGACATGTATATAAGTGTTTGCTCTCGCTCTTGGTTAAAGGGAACACACGCTAACCAAGTTCTTCTCTAAATAAGATAACATAAATTCACAATCATGTTATAATAAATGCTAATAAATTATAAATATCCACATCCCATAATTTACTGCCAAATGCATGTGACCTTCTAACGTCAACCATCGGAGTTAAACTCTCCCTAACTATGGTAACAATATGGGGTTACATATTAAAACAGCCCATTTTTACATTTTTTGAAAAATGAATTTTTATCAAATTCATATTAATTTTAATACGATTGACATTTTTTAATTATAAATGAAAGTCGATTTGCATAATAAAAAATCAAGATATTGTAAAAGAAAAATTACATGAGACTGCGTAGTGCCAACACATCACGAGATTACCCGATAGTCACCTGTTGCCTTTAACCAATCAAAATCGTGAAAATTGATAATCCCGGATCAGTCCGAAAATCAAAACAAATGATTAAGTAAAAATGGGCTGTTTTTTCATAAATGGCATTCGGGAATTGCGTGATCCGTCAATCATGTCTACGACGGTACAACAATAATAAAGATACTAATCTAAAACCAATTTTTCGTTATTTGGTTAAATTAATTTCAACCAGACCCTAACACTAACACTGGTAAGCGAAATTTTTTTTAGATTGGTGATGCTAGGGTCTTATAATAAAGGCAGGAATATGATACCAATAATTCATAACTATACTAATGAGGAATGATAGAAATAAAGGGAAAAATTAAAATATTAAATATCGAGACGCGACAATATTTTATAGTAACACGAGTTTATTTTAATATATAAATGAACAATAAAATTGCGTTTTCAAGCATCTCACAATAGTCTCAAAAAAGAATTTGATTAGGCTGTCTGACAATCAAAAAAGTGATTGAGAGTGTTCTCATTTTTTTTTAGTAATGTAATGTTTAGTGGTAGAGGTGATAGTTAAGTTTTAAATTTCGATTTTAAGAATGTGATTCTTTACTAGTAATTAAAAACATTTAAATAACCTAATTCTATACTTTAAATAACATAAAGCTTTATTAAGCTTTTGAAGTTTCATCTCTAAGTTTTATAATTTATCTTGCAGCACTATGAAACGAGTCCTAATTCCCCTTTATCTGCACTCAAATGAAACTTTTTGTAATTGCCAACCTGGCCATTCTTTCAGAGCGGACTGGTGCCTTGACCTTCACGGCTTTTTATCCCGTGAAGAGTTTGCTGCTAGGCTTGAACAAATCAACCAGCATGTTAACGACGTTGAACTAATGACCCGAAAAACAAAAAATTTATTATATTCCATTTCTTCGGTTACTACTTTTCTTTTAATAGTAATCCTTTCTGTGATTATTAAACCAAAAATTGGTGGGCTTATAGGTCTCATTGTATCTCTTGTTTGTTACTTTTTTGCCAAATATAAGATTGAAAAAAATGCAGCAGAACGTGCAATAGCATTTACCAATATCTTAAATGGTTTATTTGCAAGATATAATGAAAATGAAAATCCAGCTGTCAATTGGAAATTCTGGTGGGTCACGTCTTACAACAATTATGCTAATAATAAGGATGGAAGAGCTTATGGAAATGGTCATATAAACGTGCCAAAGTTTGGTCGCGGTCTTAGACTTAGACTTGCTGCACTATTTACTGATAATGCATTAATAATTCTTGAAATTAATGATGCTCTATCTGATCTAACCGCCAATACCGTCCGTGTGAATATTGCTCCTGATACTCATTACTCTAATGGGATAACGGTTATTAATACTTCTCCTGTTAATAATATTCCTGATAATAATGTTCCTATTAATTCTACACATGTCGTTAACATGAAGTATAATTAATGTAAAATAATTAATTGTATTTGCTTATTTTATTATTTATTACTTATTTTTTTTGGATAAATTATTATCTATACTATATGCTATCTTACGTACAAAAATTAGTTTAGTATTCTTCATCTATTTACTATTTCCTATTACTGTATTATTGATTCTTTATCTATTTACTATTTTATATTACTGTATTATTGGTTTTTATAGTTTTTAATAAATGTCGCGGATGATCGTGAAATCGGATGATGGTGAAATTTGGGGTCTCAATTTGAAAATATAAACCCTACCAAAATCCATCTATACTCTTTTATTAATAACCCTAACCCTAAATCCTAATTCAACCATAAAAAAAAATTTAACAAAAAAGGCCCTAAAAATTTTCAAAAATCGTACATAAAATAGATTCAAATTTACCAACATCCAATTTCATGACAATAAATGTTATGCTATAATATGTGTCGATAACATGACTAATAATTAATATATTTATATACCCATTGATTATCAAATATTATTGTATTGATTTATAAAATCGGAATGAATTATTTTTCTTTATTAGATCATGCATCACTATAATAAAATTTTTGTCATGTGAAAATTATATATGTTAAAAAAAGCACTATAAGTTATCGAAATTCATCTAAAAATACTGTGTAAAAAAAAGCCCATTGTGCAAATTATTTAATTATATCAATATAGTTTATAACTTATATATAAGTAATATAATTAAGAAGCCCATTGTGCAAATTATTTAATTATATCAATATAGTTTATAACTTATATATAAGTAATATAATTAAGACATTAAGAGGATCAATTTGGTAGTTAAATCATCAAAATTGACCCAGTAGATCAGAAGTTATTAACAATTAAAAATTAATTTTTAATTGTTAATAACTTCTGATCTACTGGGCAAATTTTATGATTTAACTACCAAAATGATCCTCTTAATGAGAGAATTCTATAAAGCCCAAATTTTAAAATTAATTACAGGGTTCTAAGATCAGAATAAATTTGTATTACTATAAATGGATTATAATTATTTAATGAACTTTTATATAACAAAAACCTATTCTGGTCACAGGATTCTGTGGTTAGATTTTTATAATTTTGGGCTTGCTAGAATTTTCTTATTGAGAAGATCATTTTGGTAGTTAAACTATCAAATTTGGTCCAGTAGATCAAAAGTTATTAATTATTAAATATTATTAATAAGTCAATAATTTTGGTCAAAAATAATTGTGCAACTTTGGCCAGAACTATGAAATTTTGACTGGAATTACATCTGATACATCAGCTGACCCATCTACCCAGAAATCTGCTAATTTCTGGAAGCTCCTTTATATATTTTGCTGCAATTAATTTATGAAATTATTAGTAAAAACAGCTTTAGTTAACAGGAAGTAAACCGTTGTTGACCTATAAAAATTACACAAAAACGGGCATAACTCTCGATCCAGTGATTAGAATTCGATGAAACAACCACCATTCGACTCAGCTCAATGAGACGGTTCGAATGAGCTATAGATCATCCATGTATGACCATTGGTTACCAAGATCGGAACCAATAGATGATCAAGTATCAGATCTACAATTTGATTGGCTAGGCGATCTACTGCGCGCCAAAACGCATATATGGCATTTATAAAACATGTCATATTTATAGCATATATACTCTATATTTTATTTATAACACATATATCATTTATTTCATATATTACATTTATATCATTTATACTATATATTTTATTAGTAGTAGATATAGCATTTATTGCACATGTAATAGATATAGTCCGTTACATTTGTGAAAAACAAAAATGTATAAAAGCGGCCGATGTGGACCCCAAGTTCAACATCGAGTCTTCATACTCTTTCAATAATAAAAACAACTATTAACTACACAAATTAAACAATTATTAGTATCCTCATATACTTCTAATTGTAGCCTCTTTCGTAATTGCAAATTGCCTTAAATCTTCTTTGTTAAGTTTTATTAAAAAACGCCTTCCGACTTAGATATATCACAGTAACAAAAGTGAGGTTACACAGAGTGTTCACTGTCTAAGATCGCTCTAGTTACCTAATATCTTTGAAGAAGTGGATATAGGATAACACCGTTTTTATTATGAATAAGGGGCATGCCATTTATCACATGATTTTTACCATAGATACATGGTCAAAAGTAATGATCATGTCTATGTATTATATTAATCAATCAAAATTAGATAAAGTGATCACACCATATATGGATAGGTATAGCTACTAAATAAAAAATATCAAATAATAAATGGCATGCCCCTAAGCGGAGAGTGGAATATCATTACTTATTATAGTTTGGGTAAAAGATAAGTTGTATTTACTATATTTGCATCAATATTTATTTAAAGTAAATAGCCATTTCTTTTGATTAGTTAAATTGTTGAAAATTCATTTACTATATTTGATAGTAAAAAATATAAAATTGTGCTTGATCAAATGGTAAATTTTTGAGAAAAAAAGTAGGTTGTAACAAGTGTTTAAAATTCAATGTTCTCATGGTTCTCAATGAACATTTGAGGTTTTTTAAGAACATTAATATCTAAAAAGGTTCTCTTATTTGAAAACATTTTATCCTTTTGAAATGTTTTCAAAGAGAACATTTATAAAATTTTTATGTTCTAGATTTATTAATAAGACAATAAACTATATAAAAGGTTCATCAATTTGATAATGTGATTTGATCATAACAAATTTTGTATAAATATGTATATGTACATACAATGCCAGTAAGAAAACAGTTTAATTTAAATCCAAGTGCTTCCAATTGTCAAGAAATATTATTAACTACTTATTTTTCTCTGTCCTGCCCCTATATACTATTATAGCACATATGTTTAAAGTTGTACAATATGGATTACAAATAAATATTTAAGAAAATAGCCTTTAAAGATTTTTAAAATAAAATATTTATTAATCATGCAGTGTATTTTTTATATAGTGAATATCATTATTGTGTAGACTTATATATGGATAATGATTTGTGTCAAATAAGATGCTGATACTAAGCAAGTAAAAAGATACAAAGTATTAGTATGAAGTTTAAATAGTTAAATAACAAAGTAATTGGATTCTAATTTATCACATTAACCAATAGTAGCATCAGTAAAATATCATAGAAAGTCTTGTTTTATTATAAGCAAATATAAAAAGCACTCATATGCTCCGATTTTTGGAATTTATACGTAGATCTTTTTTTTTTAAAACTTTAAAGTTAAATAATCTTTGATCTACTGGCCCGTTTTAAATGATTTTACTACCAAAATGTTCGTCTCAAAGAGACGAACATTTTGGTAGTAAAATCATTTAAAACGGGCCAGTAGATCAAAGATTATTTAACTTTAAAGTTTTAAAAAAAAAAGATCTACGTATAAATTCCAAAAATCGGAGCATATGTTGAAGTTTTAACAAAATTATTAGAAATTGAATCATATAATATATTGTGTTAGGTTGAAAATATGAAGAATCATATGCAAACTTTAAAAAATTATTAATAGATAAGTATGTGAATTGTAAGTATAGAATATGAACCTTCTTTAAAAATTAATGATCAATATATTTAATATATATAATGAACATTAAAAAATTTAAATTATGCTCTTTGAGAATATAATATTAAATTTGAATTTTAAATACTGGTTGTAGCTCACTGATTTTTTCATTGAAATAATTCATTATTTAATTTCTAATAATTAAAAAATTGCCTCTGACTCTAAGTTAATTCTTTGAGATCAACAACAAATGATTGTTAATTGGATAAAGCTTTAAAAGGTTAAGTTTAGTTTATTAAAATAAAATAAAAAAAATTTAAAATTAAACATAGAAGAATTAAAAAAACAACTATTTTTTAAAAAAATATTTAATTAAGCAAGGACATTTTGGCATTCCCAATTATCAGGTCATATAAAGTTTCTCATAATAATAAACTAGACAAATGACCCGGCTTTTACTTTTATTTTCAAAAAATTTTATATACAAAAAGCATATAAAAATTTTCTAAAGATATATAAAAAAACCACCCGGATAGTAAATATAGTCAGAATTTGACCCAGTCGGATTAATGAAAATCAATTTGATAAGTTTGTATGGCCTAGAAGAATAAATTTATATAGACTAAGAGATAAAATAGTTAAACTTAAAAGTGCATGATTCTCTGTGCTATTCTACTGTATTCAGGTCTAATTTTATAATACTTGTATATTCTGCCTTATTTTTCTGTCCAAAATTGGAAGGGTTACTCTTATTCATTGATAATATCCGGTACTTCAAGTTCATATAATTCACTATCTATAAAAAGAATTATTAAACAAAGTAATAATACAGAAAAATATAATCTATTAAAAAACCAAAATTTAAAAATACCTTTAGAATAATTATTGGATAATATAAACAACTTTTATAATGAGAGACAATATATACGTGCATATCCTCATTTTATATATTTTGTAATTTTTTATCAGATTCGGATAATTCAGATAAAATACTTTCACTATTCTGCCATTCTGCAAAAATATCACAAATTTCAGTTGCAGTTGGTCGTTCTTTCGGTGTTACACTATTAAAAATTTTCTGCGCATAAAATCTTCTTTTTGATCGTCACCCCTGCTTTTCCATCCCTGTACGATCACGATCCGATCACCTCAAATTGCCCACGATTATGATCGATTATCCTTTCCTTAAATATAATACCTATAACCACCCTACGTTATTACCATATATATCTTTTCTTATTACTATCTATAGATATCCCGATTGCCATATATGTCCTCCTATAGATATGTATAATTACCAAACCCGATATCCATACTAAATTACCTGCGACGCGTGAAATTAAATTAGATTCATGCTTGAACAATATTAAGCGCGTGAAGCCTTTAAATATTATCGCAAATCTGCTAGCCCAATGAAGAATTAGAAAGGCGGATTTCAAATTAATGCTTCGGGTGTAAGTCTTGAATTGGATAAAGACGCGAGGGAAAAGTATAATTGGTGTTAAGGATAAATGTGTATTAGTAATGGCGGAAGGATAATGACCCGGGGGGAAATTGAGTTCGCTAACATGTATAAAAGACCAATGTGTTCGCTCTTCTTGTATCTTTAGGTTTATCTGAGTGAATTCCTCCTTTATAATAAAGTCTTCTGAGTGGATTCTTTTTATATCGTATCTGCTGATTTGATTTATTTATTTCTATATATCGTATCTGCTGAATGTTACTGTATATTATTTATATCTGCTGAATGTCACATATGAGTTTAATGATTATTTATTGATTTATTATTACTTCGTTATACATTGATTTATTATTTGTTTACATATTCGTTATTACATATTTTCCTCCTTTAATTATTATAAACCCACCCTATCCGATATCCATCTCAGCCCATCAGAATTACCCAATCCTCGTTCACTATCCCGATAGCTCTACCGGCGGGCTGATATCTCCCAACCGGATAGTAACATCGGTACTGTACTCCAACATTTCTTTATTAAATCTGCATAGCACTTTGCAGTATTTTCATAAATGTGTGGACGCAAACCACCACATACTTGTATTTGAAATTGTAATTTAGATTGTAATTTTGAATTTAGCTCAAAAGGTACAGGTTTGCCGTATAAATTTCCCACATTATTATGCCGCATGAATAAACATCAGATGCTTTAGTATACTGTTGATTTTTCAAAACCTCAGGAGCAATATAAGGTAAAATTCCACAAATTCTATCTGATTTCGAATATTGGCTGTTATTGAAAGTCCTAAATCTGCAATATATGCACTTTTAAAACTTTTAAGTAATAATATATTTCCACTATGTAAATCACAATGAATAAGGTCATGGGAATGAATTATTTGAAGATCTGATGCAATACATTGTAGCAGATTTAATTTATCTTTCCAATTCATTTGTGCTATGGTTCGTAGATTTTTACGTAAACTACCTTCTGACGCATGTTCCATGACTAGAATATAATCTTTAGAAGCTTTCACTTGATATACCGAAACATTTTAAAAATGTTGGATCTTTAAGTCCGATATCACAATAAGCTTTTAACTTATTATAGTATAATATATATTCAATTACTATATAAATGATAAATAACGCATAAATAATTAATGATGATTTATATATATTACCTATTTTATAAATTCTTCATGATAATTATTTGATCTATGCATTAATTTAAGCGCAAATTCTCTGTTTCTATGTTGACTTTTATCATACCATGTAGCATAAAATACGGTTGCAAATCCACCTCTTCCTATTTCTTCAATATAATAAAATTCATCATAAGAAAACCAAGATAACTGATATTCATTTTCCATCAATATTTTTTTCAAATCATCATCAATCTCAGAATTTCGTATCCAGTCATTTGTAGCTGTTAATTTATTTATAAAATTTGTAAATTACAGTAATAAATTGATAAAATAGATTTTTATGAAATTATTTATGATATAACAGATAATACCTGATGTTAATTCTTTTTCCCTAATCGGCGATTTAAATATATGAAATTATTAAATAAGTACAAATTAAATATATATGCAACTGATAATAAAGAAATATTGACATGTTTGACACATGATATTTTTTTTCTTAAAATCGAAATTTCTCTTAAAAAAATTTTTATCTCAAAATTTAATCATGACTCTAAACAGATTTTTAATTTCAATTACGTCTGATCTTATGATTGAGGTCACCAATACACTAGCACAAATTTAAAAACAAACTTTACCTTTGATACCAATACATGGCTTTACTAGATCTCTTGTTACTCCAATTCCATTACGATAACATTCTGCAACTGACGACATTCCTTCAACATCACCCATGTCTGCAGATTTTTGATAATAAATGAAAGCCTTATTTTCATCTTTTTCAACTACAATTCCAAAACGATAAAACTGTCCAATGGCATATGTTGCTATTGCATTCCCCATCTCTGCAGATTTTTGATGATAAATAAAAGCTTTATTGAAATCCCTTTCAACTCCATTGGTACCCATCTCTGCAGATTTTTGATAATAAATAAAAGCCTTATTTCTCATCCTTTTCAACTCCAATTCCATTAAAATAGCAATATCCAACTTGATTTATTGCAATAGCATCACCAATCTCTGCAGATTTTTGATAATAAATGAAAGCATTTTTTTTCATCATTTTCAACTCCAATTCCATAATGATAACACCTTCCAACCATATATGTTCCGTCAGCATTCTCCATCTCTGAAGATTTTTGATAATAAATGAAAGCCTTATTTTCATCCTTTTCAACTCCAATTCCTTGGCTATAACAATCTCCAACGTTATATGTCGCTGCTGCATTCCCCATCTCTGCAGATTTTTGATAATAAATAAAACACATATTATCATCCTTTTCAACTCCAATTCCATTTTGATAACAATATCCAACTTTATTTATAGCTGATGCATTCCCCATCTCTGCAGATTTTTGATAATAAATGAAAGCCCTTTTCACTCCAATTCCTTGACGATAACAATCTCCAACGTTATTTGCCGCTGTTGTATTCCCCATCTCTGCAGATTTTTGATAATAAATGAAAGCCTTATTTTCATCCTTTTCAACTCCAATTCCATGATGATGATAATACCCGACCATATTTGTTCCAATGACGTCACCCATCTCTGCAGATTTTTGAAAATTAATGAAAGCCTATTTACATTCTTTTCAACTCCAATTCCATATTGATAACAATATCCAACCATATATATTCCGTTAGCATTCCCAATCTCTGCAGATTTTTTATAATAAATGAAAGCCGTATTTTCATCCTTTTTCAACCCCTATCCCATGTTCATAATTGTATCCAAGCGTATAAAGATCTAAATTAGTTGATTTTTTATGATGAAATAGCTTATTATAAATCTTTTTCATTTTACTTTTTGATTATGGAAAAGAACGGAAATCTTATTTAAACGTTTGTTTAATCATTGTGTAGATGTGGTCCAAAATTTTAGTATTGAACCAATTGTATACAAAAGTAAATTTGTCATACATTTGCATTAAAAATATCCGAATGCTGGGAATGACATTATTGTGTGACAGGTTGATCGACAAATTAAATACGTACGCGTACGTAAGTACGTTAGAAAAAAGTTTGAGAACATTGCTAAAAATCGAGTATATAGTAAAGTATTATTGTACGGAAACGCAATTTAGGACGGACGTGTAGAAAAAATGAAGCACGTACGATTTATAAAAGAAAAAATTCGTCAAACAAAGTTACTTTTCCAACTCGAAATAAGATAATACTAGTGCTTACCTTAACCCTAATCATTAAAAAAGTTTACATATAAAAATTGAATTTTGCAAGCTTACATTAATCGTACGTACGATCAAAATTTAGTATAATTTTCGTATGTTCGTCCGAATCTGTAGTGCCGTACAGTACTACTGTACTAAATATCTCTAAAGATCCGAATTCGACGTACATTTGTACATAATCTGACATAATGTGACAGTACATGCATTGTGTAATACGTCCCTTTTACTTTTTAATAAATTGTGACTGACTGTTATAAGCATATTGGTTGCCATTTTAGTTATTTGTTTATTTATTAATTCAAATTCTAATATTCTGTGAATTTTTGCACTTCAAATATTCTTTTTATTATTTACTAATTCGAATACTCTTTTAATTACAATATATAAATATTGTAACAAAGTTTTAATTTTCTAGTCAACAATAAGCTTTAACAACCTTACAAAATAAAATGAAAATAAATTAAGGAATTACCAGAATTAGGTTACTAAATAACCAGGAAAATTAAAATTTAGTTACAAATTTTGTGCAATTTTGAAGATCATAATGGATCTCAAACAAAATAATTACCCCTTACCGCCTTGCAGGCAAATTTACTTACAAATTGTTTTAAATAGTCTATAATTGAAATATGGTATATATTAGATTATTTTATTATTTTCCTTATTTTTAACTGCAAAAAAACTAAACATGGTTAATTACAAGTTTATATCCACTGTCTTTGCTATTTATTATTATGAGGTCGCAAAGGCAGCATACTGTAAGGCTTTTCAACCTTGAAAATATAGATTACTACCAATATTTTGTTTTATAATATTTGACTATTTGGCAATTCGATTTATTTGAACCTTTTTATTTTTCTTAAAAAAGAAAAATTATCCGAATCGTATTATTGGAAATGAAATTTTGGTAGAATCTATGTGCAAATTTTCATAACTGCTTATATGATAAGTCAAATAACTAATAATAATGTTTGTTTCTTTAAATATTACTATAGCATCAACAACGTATAAAATAACAACCTCAACTCAGACTTCTGGCCTTCCTAGTAACCCAATCCAGTCCAGTACAGATTCTATATCTCAAGGCAATCACTTTAGTAGCTAATTACTCTATGCTATGAGTGTGTGTTATAACAATTACTAATTATATAATTTATAAAATAGGAATATCAACTGCCAGAAGTTTTTATAACACTCTCTTACTTATCGTAGGACCTATTGTACTTTTAATCTTAATTGGTATATTTTTATGGTTTTATTTAAGAGGTAGAGGCAAAGCCAAAGATAGAAATAATCTTGATGGCATTGAGGGTGTAGGAGCAACTTATACCGTACATTAATAATTTGTTTTATAGGAAGAGGCCTCGATATTCTTTATTTGTATATAGGCACTTTCTTTCTACTATAAATTTAGTATACCAACGTCTTTATTTCTATTTTTAAGCAATTAATGAAATAGTACAATTCTTGTGTAAAAATTATGTATGCCTGGTGCAGCATATGACTACCCAACTTCACGTGGCATGTAAATTTGTAACTTAGCATATTTGTATAACAAGTGGGTAAGGCTAAAGAGTTTGCAAAGGTTTTGAATAATAATGAAATTATTAAAATCATAACTCGATATAGGAAGTATATATATTATTTCCTTAGCCAAAATTTCACTATAATAAGAGTTAGTTGTTGTATTGAAAATTAATAAAAAAAATTTTTTCTTGTGTTAAAAAAATACATAAGAATAAGTTATGAAATTAGCATAAATTTTTTGGAACCCTTAAGTCACACAAATGGGCATTGGACTATAAAAACCTGTCTTTGAAGGGGTTTCCATTTGAGAAAATGGCGATTATCTTCTTTGGAACCTAAACTTTACCCCTGGATTTTTTGTTTATTTTTAGATATCAATAGATAACGGGCTTTAATTCTGATGGTCAATCACTAAATGTACCGTTTCATATAACACTGCATATATCACATCTGACTTAAATGAATTGTCAAAGGATACGGCATATAAATCCTGAAACTGCAACTTCCATTCTAACTACAGTATACTTAATTTATTTTCGAATTTGACTTATATTTTTATAATCTCTTGAGACTCATTGGCAGACTAATTATTTGTAACTTCAAACAGCTTTTTAAGACTTTAATTTGTGCTATAAATCCCTGCTTAAATTCTGTAGATCGGTTATGTGACTTATTCTGAAAGTTCTTTAGATTAAGGCCAGTATTATTATTTGCATATATTTACGCAGTTTAAATCGTATCTCCTTTAGCATCACCAGCATTAGTATATTTTATCGATCATATCCACTCTAATCAATCACATCTATTTTCTAATATCTTTGTTTCATTGATTGTATAAAGACATTCTTCTATCTTCATATTCACTCACTTGGAACCCATGGTAATAAATATAACCATCCACCTATAAATTCTTTCAATTTTTTCTCCGTAGAGTACATTTTGCCAATTCTCTTCATTTCCTGTCACTCTCCCATTTAATTATTATACTAATAAAATAATACTAACTAAAGAAGGGCAAAATCACGCTTTCTCCAAAAATCCCGCGCGTGACACGTTTCCACGCGGGATAGGATCACAAATCTGCAGGTTTCTTAATTTTAGTGTCTAATAAAAAACACCATGCAAAAATAATTATTGAAAATCAATTTACTTGTTCAAATAAGTTATTTCTTATAAATTTATTTATTGAAAATACTTAATAAATAAATAAATTCGACATAAAAATGCACATATATATATTAAGCATTTCAAAAATTCGAAGTTTGTGGCATTAGAAATTCGAATTTTTCCATTAGTTTTACCCTAAATTTGTATATCGACCACCTTTTCTTGATTTAGTATCATTTCCATTTTTTGCATAATGCATTAAATGTAAGTTGATTTCGAAAGGGAAACCTGGTTTATACTTTTATTCCCATATGATCTTCCCTTTTGTTTAATAATACAACAAGCTAACGGGTTAGCACGTGTATTAGAATAACAGTAGATTCCCTTCGATTTTACTTAAGGAAAATAAACGAAGTAGTTAGTATGGTGCTGAAGAGGCCTTTATTTGAGTAAATCAGAAACTTATCACCCAGTAACTATTATAGTTGGATCGGTCGTATTACTACAAACTCTTCAAAACAGTATGATTGCGTAAATTCTATGCATATCGATGCATGCCAATTACATTATAATAATGCCGGCCAGATAATTTTATTTTGGAATCATATAAAAATCCCTCGCAGGATCTAAAAAAAATCCGCACATCATGCGCATGCTCATCCCTAATACTAACATTTGATAGGACATATCTTCCCAATAGCCAGTTGGAATCACAAGAATATGGAAAAAATTCAAAATTTTATTATTTTTTAACATTCAGAACAATTATGTGCATATTTTGTTACAATTAAATTACCAAATTTGAAAAAAACGAGGACTGAAAAATTTACAAATTACAGGTATTCATAATGCTTATGCGAATGCATAAAAAAGTAACTATATTTGGTTGAAATGCATCAAATAAGTTTTAATGCATATTTTATTTTTTCCAAAATATCACCTGCAAATAATTTTTACGGAAAAAGGTTATTCAAATAAACTGTGATTTTTCAAATTCTCAAGTTTCGAGCACAAAATAAAAAGAAATAAATTTTGCCTTGAATAACAATATAATTAAAAAGTACAAATTATGGTTTCGTAAGCAGTTGAACGACATTGTTGCACTAACCATAAACGGGGTAATGCAGTATTAATGACCAAATTTACATAAATTTGTTACGAATGAGTAGTATAGTTGCAATTTGGCATATGCTTCAGTTATATGTATACTGATAAATACGCCAGCCTCGAACTCGAATATTAAAAAAAAATAAATTCGAAAATTTTTCATTGTTGAAACAATTAAAAATTCTGAAAATGTACTTTTCATCAGTTATATAAATATATACAAGTAAAAATCATTAACAAATTTATTTTTTCAGTATTGGTTAATATTTACGCTCATACCGGTATGCTAAATATGAATTTGTCATTTACCAAAAAATACGACAAAAAAATACACTATCAAATTGTTAATTGAAATATACATATGGAGCTCTGTCCTACTTTTTCATGCAGTTTTCAATTGGTCTATCGTATAGCATAGTCTTACGTTCTTTTTATTGCTAAAATTTCATATAACACTGCAATATTTTTTTGTAAAACCTAATCTATTGACTTTATTCACTATTTACGCTCACACATCGTAAATCCGATTTGCGTTGTTTATCTGGCGTTATGTCTAATAAAGAACGGATTTACTATTTTCCCCATACATCGTAATCCGATTTGCGTTGTTTATCTGGTGTTATTCTAATCAAGAAGGGATTTACTAATTTCCCCTGCCATTTCCTATTGGAAGGACGAAAATTTTATCTCCCAAATATTGCACGAGATTAAAAATGTAATCTTCTTTTTGCGCTATTTAACGTCAAGCCAAATAAATTTTTATTTTTATTTTTTTTTTTGAATTAATTTTTTTCAATTAATTTTTTTTTGCGGTCAAATAATTTTTTATTTCAACTTATTTTATACCGAACCAACAATCCAGCAAGATAAAAACATTTTATATAAATTATTTTCAACGAATTAATAATGTTTATATTTAAGGCCACGCAAAGTTGATTTTTCGTTTTGCATTACCCGCCGTCCCATTTTTTCAATTTTTTCAAAAAAAATTTTTTTTTTTTTAGATCCCAATTGTGTCAATTGTTCGATTTTTGACATCTATTTTTTCTCACAACGTTAATAATTGAATGAATTCTAAGTGTGGCAAAAAATTTATTCCAATAATTATTTTCATCCGGTGTCACCCGATGGAGACCTTAATTTCCCGTAATCGTCCGATAGGACTGACAGGAAAAATATGACTGCCGGCCCAATTTTTTGATTCCTTGTTGTGCAAAATGAAAAATTAGCCTTGTTGGCCTTAATGTGAACATTATTTAAATTAAAACTAAAAAAAAAAAAATTCCGCCCGTCCGTCCCGAATTTTGAAATCCATGTAATGCAAAACGAAAAATCAACTTTGCGTGGCCTAAAAATTTAAGTTCATATAATTAAATCTTTATTGCTTGTATTATAAAAAATTATGAGTACAATAAATTTTGTTTTATGAAAGTAATTTGGTGAAAAATTGAAAAATTTTGATTTCAATGCTTTGAGTTCAATGTTTTTGAGTTCAATGTTTTCACGAAATTGAAATTATTTTGGCGAAAATTTTATGAGTTCAATGTTTTCACGAAAATTATTTTCAAAAGTTGAGTTCAGTGTTTTAAAATTTTGCTGTCGCTTTTTCCAGTCAATCAGATGCCGGAAAAGAACTATAGGTGCAGTACATACTGTACGCTAAAATTTTCAGGTATCATATAAGTGGCACATCACTAAATTCACAAGGCAGTTTAGAGAAATTTGATGTTTATTTTCAAGAGCGATTCAAATTTTAGCAATATTTGATTACAATAAACAATGTATTCATTATTATCCTTTTTTAGATTTGTGAGATGGAGTAATTTGTTTTGTCCAATCAGATGCAGTGAGCGAAATTAGGCTTTCATTAAGAATTATCTCAAGCTAAGTACTTACGTACGTACGTACGTATGTACAGTACCAATATCATGGCTTTTATTAACATAAATAGATGCTTAAGCATATGTATGCTGTAACGATTAAGGTTCCTCAAACTTAAATCAAATCAAATCTTAGTCATATTTAAATTTGGACAAATCAAATTAGCCTTGATTTGAATTTCATTTGAATTAAAATTTCTATATTTGAAATATTTCAAATATTTGATCAAATCAAATCAATAAAAATCTAATGACGATAAGATTAGGTAACATCCAAATAAAGTAATAATAGGATTTTGCATGTAAGTCAAATTGTCACCTTCCATAATTGTATCATCATAGCCATGTTTATCTTGCCTTAGTAGTATAAGCCATTATAATGAATTATTGGGGAATACGCGGTAGTTGCAGCCAATACGCTTAATTACCACGAATGTGCGGAAACTAACACGAATACGCTGTAGCCTTTATGATCACGTTCTAATAAATTGACATGAATTTAAGTGTTTGCTCTCGCTCTTGGTTAAATTGAACACACGCTAACCAAATTCTCCTCTAAATAAAGATAACATAAATTCACAATCATTTTATAATAGAAGTTTGCTATTTATCGCCAGTGGTGATCATCACCAATGTATATTTTGTATCTTTAAATTTTGTCTATGAAATCACCTTTGAGGCTCTAACAAAAAAAATTTCTCGTAAAATTTTGGTATAAACTATACTCCCCTGCTCCATCCCAGTTCTTACCCTAACCCTAAAATTAATCAAATTTTAATTTTTATTTAGACAAAAAACTTTTTATTAATCTTTGTTAATCACTGGTGATGACCACCACTGGCAATAAGTAGTAATTTTCTTTATAATAAATGCCTAATAAATTATTTACTGCCAAATTCATGTGAACTTTTAACGTCAACCATCGGAGTTAAAGCTCTCCCTAATTATAGTAACAATATACCATAAATGGCATTCGAGAATAGCGTGACGTGATACGTCAATCAGTTCCAAGGTTTTCCCGACGGTACAACCAAAATAAATTAAAGAACATTCGCTATTTGGTCCAATTAAATTTCGATATCAGGTGTAGCGTAAAATCAAATCATAAATATACCAGACCCTAACTCTAACACTGGTAAGCGAAATTTTTTATATTGGTGATGCTAGAGTCTTATAATAAAGACAGGAATATGATAATATATGATAATAGTAATTCATTATAAGAAATACATTTAAGGAAAATTATACTAATGAGGAATGATAGAAATAAAGGCAAAAATTAAAATATGTAAATATCGAGGCGCGACAATATTTTATAGCAACACGAGTTTAATTTCACACATAAATAAACAATAAAAGTTCAAATCAGAGCGTTTTCAAGCATCTCACAATTGTCTCAAAAAAGAATTTGAATAGGCTGTCTGACAATCAAAAAAGTGATTGAGAGTGTTCTCATTTTTTTAGTAATGTTTAGTGGTAGTACTACAGGTGTTAAGTTCTAAATTTCGATTTTAAGAATTTGATTCTTTACTAGTAATCAAAAACCTTTAAATAACC
The DNA here is from genome assembly GCA_003550325.1 of Gigaspora rosea. Lineage (NCBI taxonomy): Eukaryota > Fungi > Glomeromycota > Glomeromycetes > Diversisporales > Gigasporaceae > Gigaspora > Gigaspora rosea. The sequence goes on along the minus strand of QKWP01000126.1, from coordinate 219,132 downwards.
TAAATTCAATACTTTAAATAACATAAAGCTTTATTTAGCATTTTTAAGTTTCATCTTTAAGTGTTATAATTTATCTTACAGCACTATGAAACGAGTCTTAATTCCCCTTTTCCTGCGCGGAAATGATACTTGTTGTGATTGCCAACCTGGTCATTTTTTCAAAGCGGACTGGTGCCTTGACCTTCACGGCTTTTTATCCCGTGAAGAGTTTGCTGCTAGACTTGAACAAATCAACCAGCATGTTAAAGGCGTTGAACTAATGACCCGAAAAACAAAAAATTTATTATATTACACTTCTTCGTTTGCTACTGTTCTTTTAATAGTAATCTTGTCTATAATTATACCAGGATATGGTCCGCTTATAGGTCTCATTTTATCTATTTTTGGTTACTTTTTTGCCAAATATATGATTGAAAAAAATGCAGCTGAACGTGCAATAGCATTTACCAATCTCTTAAATGATTTATTTGCAAGATATAATGAAAAAGAAACTCCAACTGTCAATTGGAAATTCTGGTGGGTCACGTCTTACGACGATTATGCTAATAATAGGGATGGAAAAGCTTACGGAAATGGTCATATAAACGTGTTAAATCTTGGTTGTGGTCTTAGACTTAGACTTGCTGCATTATTTACTGATAATGCATTAATAATTCTTGAAATTAATGATGCTCTATCTGATCTAACCGCCAATACCGTCCGTGTTAATATTGCTCCTGATACTCATTATTCTAATGGGATGACGGTTATTAATACTTTTCCTGTTAATAATAGTCATGCTAATAATGTTCCTATTAATTCTACGCATATCGTTAACATGAAGTATAATTAATGTAAAATAATAATTGTATTTGTTTATTTTTATAATTTATTACTTATTTTTCGGATAATTATTATCTATACTATATAATATCTTAAGTACAAAAATTGTTTAGTTTAAGTATTCTTTATCTATTTACTATTTATATTACTATATTATTGATTTTTATAGTTTTTAATAAAATGTTATGCTATAATATGTGCCGATAACATGACTAATAATTTAATATATTCCCCATTAATTATCAAATATTATTGTTGAAATCAGAATGAATTATTTTCTTTATTAATCATCATGCATCTGCTAAAATAAAATTTTCGACATGTGAAAATTATATAAGTTAATAAGTTATCGAAATTCATCTAAAAATACTGTCCCATTGTGAAAATTATTTTAATTATATCAATGTAGTTTATAACTTAATATAAGGAAAACATTACTAGTGATAGGCAACCATTAATAATGCCTGACGAATGACGAAGCTTTCTTCAATGACGAATGACGAAACCTTTCGTCAAGCTAATCTTTAAATGGCGAATTGATGATTGACGAAACTCATGACGATTAACGAAACTCATGACGAAACCTATAAGGGTACCCTTACGTCGCAAATTCCGAATTGAAGACCACATCTGATCTCAAAATTCGTACTTTGGAACCAATAGAATCAACTAGACCTCGTGTACAGTGTTTAAAATTCAATTTTGTTTCAATATATGGAAATTTTGAAAATTTTTGTAAACATAATAAAAATTCAGAAAAAAAAATGCGTGACAAGTAGAAAATATAATTAAATCGCAGATTCCAAAAAAATTTTGCTTGCGGAATGAATCATCAATATGCGAACTATAGCGCATATAAATTTAAACATTGCTTGTGAAATAAAACAAACGTAAAAAAACATGCCGAGCATGTTCCGAGCCGAAGATCACTTCTGATCTCAAACTTCAAATATTTTTATCTGCATAGACATATGGGTTCAAAGGTAAAGTCAACTCTTCTATAACGAACGGTTATTTTTGGATGTTAAAAAAAGTTCGCTATATAAATTACTATGTTTTCTTAAGAAACCATACTCTTTTTATACCAAACTATTATAAAATTTAAACATTTTTAGTTCATTATATTCAGAGTTCGTTATAGAGAGGCTCGATATAAAGAGAGTTGACTGTATTACGAATTCGAAATTCACATATTTTTCTATTTGAATTTTGAAATTTTTCAGGCTTAAAAAATATTGATTGTATGCACACGGCTATGTTTGATCATTTGATCGCACATCGCATACAAACTACAGTAGACTACTTGCATGCGTGAGTTTATCTATATTGCCTAATATACACACTAGTAACATTAATTGTCCGGAGGACTTATATTTCTATGCGCATTGATGACCGAAATTACGATTTTGTTGCATTCATAGTAAAATGTCAAACCATTTGATTGGTTCGGTATTTTCTGTTTGGTATACGGATCACGAATTAATCAATAAATATCATAGAGTTCTTAAAAATAATAACAAATTTTAAATTCTATTGTATAAGATTTTAAAAAAGTAAACATAATTTGATGAAAAGTTACCTGGAACACCATAGTAAAATTCACGTATTTACGCGATGTTTTTCACTTTTGTTTTGTTACACGAGATCCTGTAATTTTATTGGGTCCTGCCTATGAATTTTGAGATCGGAAGTGATATTTAGTTCGGAATTTTCTCGGAATGATTATTTACGCTCGTTTGTCACGCAAGATTCTATAATTCTATTGGTTCCGAAGCAACGAATTTTAAGATCGAATGTGATCTTATCCTAGAATTTGCTGACGTAAGGATACCCTCATAGGTTTCGTCTCGTCATTTAGCGATTAGCTTGACGAAAGGTTTCGTCATTTGTCAATAACAATGAAAGTTTCGTCGTTCGTCAGGTATAATTAGTCAAAACTTTGCCCTAAATGCTGTATTTTGAAAGTCTGATTTTATAATACTGGGCCAATGCGACCAGGACACAGAATTTGAAATTTTATCCTTGACAATGAACTAATTCCTAAAATCCGATCATAGCAACAGGTAATGAGATGAGTTAAATGGTGCCTAAGATTAGGCCAGACCAAGAAGGTTCTTTGTTTTACATTACACCTAGAGATGGGTTTCATGCGTGCGCATGATTCCTCAATCATGCGCATGAATGCGCATTAATGCGCATGTTTCCGAATCATGCGCATTTTATCCCATCAAAATTTTATATAGAAAAATTAAATATAAAATAAGTATAATTAACTTTCTAATCTACCTATATACTTCAATTCTGGGTCTGTTCGCTTTAGCATTTTTGATTGGTCGTATTCGAAAAATGTGACCTAAATGTTGGAAAACTAACAGAAATACGTAAGATGATTATGACTATTATCATGGTTAGAGCTTGTACCCGTATAAGCGTTACCCGGGTAACCCGGTTAACACCTGTCAACCGGGTCATAGCTATCGTTAACCGGGTGACCCGGATAAGCATGATAATGTGACGTACAAACGTATGTACAGTACGTATGTCCGTTGGGAGTGAGGTCATTTTAAATATTATTATTTAAACCCAGTATATTTTCCGACGACCTCTAGCCGTTGGATAATAAACTGATTATGTTACGGCTATTATCATGATTCTCGGGGCACCTGTAAAATTTGCCGAATGATTTTTAGGCCGGTTAAACTTATATATTAAATTTTATACATAAAAATTAAATAAATTTATCAGTTACCATTATCATTATACGTAGTTTTTTTTAAAAAAAATGCATATAAGAGAATTTATGAGTTTGCATCAACCAATCAAAACAAACCGGGTTACCCGGATTATTAAGATGACCCAGTTTATAATGTTGTAAACGGGTGAGTAACCCGGAGCTTAAATTTTTTAACGGGTACAACCTCTAAAAAATTTACATACCATTAAGAGCTACCTCAATTTTGCATTAGCCAATCAAACAAACCGGGTCAACCGGGTCACCCGGGTCACCCGGGTAACCCGGATTTTTTAAAACAATCCGGTTTGTGACCCGGTAATAATCTGCGGGTTATCCGGAATTTGAAATTTATTTAGGGTACAACCTCTAATCATGGTCGAGTAATTATAACATTCGAGTAATTATTATATCATTTTTTGATGCCCTTATTAACGCCCTTAAACAGCACAAGATCGTGAACGTGAATTTTCCAAATTTACATTTGTTGTTTGACTGCCTAATATTTACAAACTATTTTGGGCTAAAAAAATTCCCAAATTTGAAACCGTTTTGTATAATGGTATCAAGTTCAAGAATAAGTGCAAGTGCAAGAACAAGTGCAAGAACACGACAAATGCTCCGCTATAGATAAAACATATGATTAATAAAAAAATAGTGAATACATTAGCGAATATCAAAAAAAGTTACATTCAATCAAATATTTAATGATTGATTTCTAGAATTTTTGGTCGGAATTTTTGCCGCCCAGATTATCTGATAATCAACTAATTTTCTCAGTGACTCGTAGTTTTTGTCAATCTACTAACCAATAAAATTACGATTATGTTCAAAAGGTGATCAATGAGCTAAAATTCTCTTTGCAACACTTATTTTAAAAATTGGCATTCACCAATAAAACTAAGCTGCATACTATTTGTTATTGGAGTAATGAGCTTTGTAAAAACTTTTTATAGTTAGTTTATACTGATTCAAACTAACCCACTATATATTGCAATTACTGGTATAGCGAACAAATTTTGTAATAGAAGTTTTTTATAAAACTCATGATAAAAATCAAAATAATTCTAATAAATACTGGCTCAACCATATTGAAATAGAGTGTGAATTCTTTGGCAGAATTTTATAATAAAATAATTTTAATGCAAACTAACACAATCTTAACCATATACCGTAGTTAATAGAATAGTATGTTCAGTAACAAAATTTTTTGTGACGATTCAATCAGCATATTTATAAATATTATATGCAAAGTTGATCTTTCGTTTTGCATTATGGATTTTAAAATTCGGGACGGACGGCGGATTTTTTCTTCTTTTTCTGCAAATAGGTTGATGTTCACATTTAAGGTTATACGAGGTTAAAATTTCATTTTGCACAACAAGGAATCAAAAGATTGGGCCGGCAGTCATAAAAAAATTGAAAAAATTGAAAAAGTGGGACGGCGGGCAATGCAAAACGAAAAATCAACTTTGCGTGTCCTAACGCGAATTTAAAGATTTTAACTAAGTTTCTAAAATTTTATACAAAGCTCGCGTGGCAGAGCCACGTGTCAGGTGTCAAATTATATAAGATAGCAACGATGAAGTTTACAATTAGCAAATTTGTAAATATATATATATATATAGGCAAAATCTGATTAAGAATCAATATATAGTATCTTTATTTAGATATATTTTCAATAATAAAGATAAAAATTAAAAAAAGTTTTTTATCATGCGGTATCATGCTCATTTTAGATATCATGCGCATTAATGCGCATTCATGCGCATTTTATTATAAAATGCGCATTTTCCCATCTCTAATTACACCCTCAACCCCCTTCTTCAGACCCTCCCCCTCTCCTTCATAGTAAAAAAAAAAATTTATTTATATATAGAAATTTAATATGATCGAAAAAATAATTATAATAAAAATAATTATGGCCCGGAAATTTCCGATTTAGACAATGAAATAAACCTAAAATGCGATGAGAGTGTGGCCGAGTAAAAATTTAGCAAAAGGTCCGAAAAATCCCGATGCGGAAAATTTTATATAATGCGTGTAAACCTGCCCCCAGAAGGTAGAGGAGGGGTAATATAAAGCATAGAATTTAATTGGCCTGGCCTTATCGTATATAAATTACTTAAATAGGGAATTGATTATATTTCGGACTATTGCACTGATTATCCGATTTGCAGAGTATGCATCTTTAATGACACAAAGACTAAATTATAAAATCTTGTGGTCAAATCTTGATTTTTTTGTAAATAAAGAAAAGATTTGTTTATTTTATATTTTTAAAACTTAATGAGCTTTACAAAAAAGAATAGAAATTTGATGTATTAAAAATTTAACATTTGACCGAAAAATTAACATTGTGGCACACAAAATTGATGAAACTAGATAAATCGCACAGTCTTGTTTTTTTTTTCTTTCTATCCACAACTAAACATGGCTAATTACAAGTTCACATTAATTATTTTCATCATTTATTTTTGCGTCGTAGAGGCATACTATTGTACGAGCTATTTCTTAATTGAATACTTTCAACTATGAATATATAGATTACTACCAATATTTCTGTCAACCCAGTAGTTGTTTTTCTTACCGAAGAAAATTTTCATTCATGCTGGGTTACTGGAAAGGAAATTTTTGGTAGAGTCTGTATGTAAATTTTCAATGAACTTTATATACCATTAAGTCAAAAAACTAATAATCTTTATTTATTTAAATATAGCAGTAGTATTTAATACTCCTCAAAATATTCAGACGGGTACAACTATTGTAATTAGTTGGACATTTAGTGGTATTCAAACCACTCGTGTTGAGTTAGGGATAATGGATTCACAAACTTCAGCTATTACAGTAATAGATAGCAATGTAGATCTTACAAAAAAAGTGAAACTTGGTTTGTTTCTGTTGGAACAGGAAGTTATAAATTATATATGATGGACGAAACTTCTTATAATTACACATATTCAAATCTATTTACTGTTTCGATTAGTGGTTCAAAGAATAGTCCAACTCAGGTTAATTATTCGCCTAGCATCCAAGTGACCCCAGTATTCCAACTCAAGGTAATAATTTACATACTCTATGTAATCTCATGTTACCAGTAATTCGTCATTATACCAAATTCAATTAATTCATAACTTTTGATTTTTTCGATTAGGCAGCAGTATTTCAGACATTAGATCTAAACTGTTTATAGCTGCACCTATTATATTTGTAATAATAATTGGTGTACTTATAGGTTTTTATATAAAAAGAAGAAGAACTGCAAATGATGGCGTTCACATTTATGGAAATAATAATTATGTCACTCAAACTCATTATTAATGCCAATCTCACATAGCAAGGCATTTTTGTTGATATATGCATTAAGAGGAATATATTTGAAACTTTATATGTAAGAAATTTTTTGTTATAATAACGGGACGTTTACATTAGCAAATAGTAGTATCGGGAATATACTGTAATGCTGTTTATATATGGTAGTGCAGTTAACAAAGAGGTATAAAATTGATGATTTTTACTTATTAAGAGAATTTTATTCATTAGGAAATGTATAATAATAAGAGGGTGTTAACGTCTCTAATAATTAATGCGTGGGTTCTGAAGTTTCTAGTCATGTGATTAAGATAATCCATTAAACAAATATGTTATATTATTATATTTTTGTTCTTTAATTTATTAGCCATCAAATAAATTAATTACTAAAGAAATTTAGTACTAAATTTTACTACAATTATTTATATTCATCACATTTATTTGTTTAGATTTATAATCTTTTAGAATTAATAATAGTTCATAATTGGTTAATTTAAGACATTTTACAGTGAACAATAAAATTTGTTATAAACGATATAATATTGATTTTATATAAAAAGGATTTAAAAGTTTCGAATTTTTATAAAGAGGATTTTTGAAAATAGTTTTCCTGATTCTAACGAATATTATCATGTTAGAAAATACATATAAAATCTTATAATGCCATTGCGCCAAACATCAGATTTTTTGAAAAATCGTGGTAGCTCTAAATTTTGTATTTGTAACCACGCTTCGCATTCATTTTTTATTCGACTGTTTTGATTGTCACGTTTAGTGATGTGCCACGTACAGTTATACGTACTGTACGCTAAAATTCTTGCCTTAAATGAATCATGTCAACCAATCAGATCATTAGAGCAACTATATGTACTGTGCGTACTGTTACTAAAAAATCCAAAAAACATGAAAACGAGCATTACCAGTAACTATAGGAGATAAATCCTAGATTGGTGTTTCTCTTTCAATTCTATTGTTATAGTCACAATCTGTCTAAATTCGATAATTTATACTTGCATTGTAACCTTTTCTTTTATTGTTTTATTCATAATCCCTAAATAAAACAAGGAGGATCCCCCGCATGATCATGTCTAGTTTATTTGTAAACAATTATGCATCATTATTGTGAAACGTGATAAATGTAAAAAGTTTTTGTTTTTTTTCTTTTTTTGGACAGATCAATAATTAATTGTGTCACCTTAATAAGGTACTCCCTTAATAAGCGTGGACATATCTATAATGCACCCTCCTTAAATGCATTCTATAGACAAGCAGAGGAGTACATTTAGGGATGACTTGATCCGTATAGCATAATCAATACATCCAATCTATAAAGCGTTAATTTTTGAAGCTTACATAATCATTTTTATTGTCTAATTTTTGATATAATTGATTCTGATTGATTAAATAGGTGCAGTCAATTCCCTCTAAGTGCACGTCCTCTAAGTGCACGTCCTATGAAAAATCTCTTTAAATGCACGCCTTCTCTAGGGCACAACTAATATTACACCTATAGATTTTACTCCTCTAAATGCAATATCTCTCTAAGTGCACGTTTGGCAAAACTTTTACATATGGCCCTGTCGCATTGCATTTAGAGTGGTTGACTGCATATTGTCACGGTTAAAATTTTTAACCCGTGACTTAAATGCGATTGGTAACACCAGAAGACTCCAGTGACCCAAGCCATCTGAAATTACAAGCATTTGGTTGTGGGAGGCTTTGAGGTAATATTTGTTGTTTGTATGCAATGGGCGGAGGCACAGGGATGACGTAGGGAGGCTTTAATTATTTCGGTGCATTAATACTCGCGGTCAGAGAGCACGAATGCTTCAAGCCTTAAGGCATAGAAGCACGAATGCTTCAAAGCCTTATGCTACGAAATTTGCGAAACGTTAAATGCGCAGTAGTTTATAGTAAATTAAAATGTATTTAAGGACCTTTATTTCTCCTTAATAAAGTTAATCTCAGACTTTAATCATCTCCTGAATACGAATTAATAAGAAACTGTCCTTTAAAAATAAACTAACTCAAGTTGCGACTGGAGCTAAACTGTGCGATCGTGCACATTGCTCTCCCAACCATTCGTAACAATATAACGTTTCTTTTCTAGATTAAACGTCAATTTTCTATATTGTTTAAACTTTGATATAACTTTTTGAAAAAAATAAGCAAATTCCTCTGACAGAAATATAATTAACTAAAATCTATAAATTTTTTAGAGGGTATCTTGATTTAGCTTGTTTAAAAAAAGTTATTTCAGGTTAAAGTTTTATTAATAAGGAGTAGATCATTTGACTGTCCTGCACTGTATAACGCTTATAAGCTTTTGGCCTTTCTAATTGATACATCTCTAAATGCACACTTTTGAAATTTTTACTATAATCCCAAGATCATTTCAGCCGTTAATTTTTGGTTAATATTGTAACTACTAAGATGGAAGAGACTAGACGTATCACCGATTTAACTTTAATAGTTACGAGTAAATAAAAGGAGTTTAATTGTGGGGTTAATACCGTATCATCACGTGATCACGATGAGACAACTCAATAGGGTCAAGATTATGCGATTTGACCGAGGTCAATTATGCGATGAATTCGAAATAAATTTAAGATTATGCGAAATATTTAAATAGATTATGCGACCATTATAGCGTTATGCTCATATCTTATATACTATTCTCGGAATTATTCGGATATTGACAAAAAAATGGCTCGACCTTGCTCGTATTTTCAGTTCGTTCATTTTCTACATCGGAATTCTTTCCAGCATTAGCTAAACAAGGAGGTCGTCTAAAGCCAGGTGCGTTCACGTGATAGAAAGCCAATCAAATCGTAAAATTTGATCTTTACGGATCAGCCGACGAGACAAAAACAAAGAAAAAAAGTGAAAAACGCCGAAAATACAAAAATCAAGTGTCAAAACCTGACTAGGAGCATTAATAAAAAATGTCGGGAAGACAATTTTACATATAAGTCAAATCCCTAACCCTAACCCTAACTAATCCTTACCCTAATTTTAATTAAATAATCAAAACCATTTAAACGCACCTGGCTTTAGCCATCCCCTAAACAAGGAAATGATGATCCGATCACGCATTTTAATTTAGTCNAATACGAATTAATAAGAAACTGTCCTTTAAAAATAAACTAACTCAAGTTGCGACTGGAGCTAAACTGTGCGATCGTGCACATTGCTCTCCCAACCATTCGTAACAATATAACGTTTCTTTTCTAGATTAAACGTCAATTTTCTATATTGTTTAAACTTTGATATAACTTTTTGAAAAAAATAAGCAAATTCCTCTGACAGAAATATAATTAACTAAAATCTATAAATTTTTTAGAGGGTATCTTGATTTAGCTTGTTTAAAAAAAGTTATTTCAGGTTAAAGTTTTATTAATAAGGAGTAGATCATTTGACTGTCCTGCACTGTATAACGCTTATAAGCTTTTGGCCTTTCTAATTGATACATCTCTAAATGCACACTTTTGAAATTTTTACTATAATCCCAAGATCATTTCAGCCGTTAATTTTTGGTTAATATTGTAACTACTAAGATGGAAGAGACTAGACGTATCACCGATTTAACTTTAATAGTTACGAGTAAATAAAAGGAGTTTAATTGTGGGGTTAATACCGTATCATCACGTGATCACGATGAGACAACTCAATAGGGTCAAGATTATGCGATTTGACCGAGGTCAATTATGCGATGAATTCGAAATAAATTTAAGATTATGCGAAATATTTAAATAGATTATGCGACCATTATAGCGTTATGCTCATATCTTATATACTATTCTCGGAATTATTCGGATATTGACAAAAAAATGGCTCGACCTTGCTCGTATTTTCAGTTCGTTCATTTTCTACATCGGAATTCTTTCCAGCATTAGCTAAACAAGGAGGTCGTCTAAAGCCAGGTGCGTTCACGTGATAGAAAGCCAATCAAATCGTAAAATTTGATCTTTACGGATCAGCCGACGAGACACAATCAAATTGTAAAACGAATAAAAAACGAAATTTAATTAAAATTTATTAAAATTTATAGCTAAAGCTCAAAATAAATGACGCTAAATGTTACTGTAAATAAGCAAGCATGTAATTATTATTTAGATCTGGATTATTGATCTTTTAATGGTATTTATTTTCATTTATTTACAAAATCTTAAGAATCCATATTTGTTTAATTTTACGTCTATTTCTTATTCTAATTCTATATCTAATTCTATGAATCCTATATCTACTCAAATTTCTAATATCTTATACTATACTACTATCTGTGGTTTTAATACATCTTATCTATAAACCATATTATAAAAGCATCTATAATAATATTATTAATAAATCACATAATTAATTAACAAAATTTATATATTTTCAATTTTTAAAAACTATATGCAATACATAAAATAAAACCAATATATAAACTAATTTCATCCTCTTACATTACTATTATTTAAACTTTTTTTATGTTTTTTTTGTTCAACATATAAAATTTAGTCAATATAGTAATCGTAATTTACTTATAACTTCTATAGGTAAAATATAACATAAAGGACAAGGGATTAAAACACAAAAACTTCAAGTTTTACTTAATATGCTTTGTGAGTTCACAAAAAAGATAATCTATCTAATTTTCTAAAAAAAGTCTGAAAATATATAAAAAAGTTCCAGATCAATTGTGTAATGATCTACAAACTTACGGCACTTTGGGACAGTCCTCTTTGTATATTAGCTATTGTATCTTAAAAATCATATCTACCAATTATGTTTGAGGCATGTGCTCTGAATGCTTTTTTTTGCTTAATTATGTGAAGGTCAATTATGCACATAGCATAGTATCACATAATCCTGAACACCCTACAATACAATAATAAAATAGATAAATATTCGATTCAAAATTTTATACAAATAAAGAAGTTTTTAGCACTATACTAGCTTACCTTCTTTATTATGGTATTTTATTATCGAAGGAAAATCTTTGCTTTTTTTTAAATAATAAAAAAAAACAACACTTTATATACATTTAAAAATTATTATACATCAAGATGTAAATGCATTTAGGTGTTAACACCTATAGGTGTTTAGATAGATATGTTAACACATCCAAGTATTCTTTTAGAACTAGACTGTATAATTATAAGCCAACCATATTAAGGTGGTAACAGAGGGCTAACAGAATAATTATTACCCTTATACATTGTTACAGTACCGGAAGCCTTCTTAAATTCTGATAAAGTAACAATCACACGGCTTCTGAGATCCTTTACTATAGGCATGAAGCGGTGTGCAAGAGGGAAGTATAGTTTCTTTTATGTCTGCAAGAAACTACATACTTCTCTATGGCAGTTTGGTATAAAACAACAAAAGATAATACACAGTTTATTAATTTAACAAGAGGGCTATTCCAAGGTGTCTGTTCCTTGAAAATCCCAAAAGTTTATTAATAATAATAGATGAGGGTAATAAATATAAAGTAACTATAAAATACAATGTCTGGTTCTCTTTAAATTAAGAGAAATAAGACGAGTTTATATATCTATTGAGCTAAGCGTTGCTAATAGGGTTGTTGGAGCAAGGTAGATGGCGTCGCCAATGGTGCTTCAAAATCGGGCATGCCATGGCATGCCAACTAAGATGCGGCGCAAGAATGGCGAGCCAATCACAATAAAGTTTAGTTCTGATGCATTTTCTCATTTCTCAGGCATTATAGTATTAAAAAAAAGTTTCAGTTTTATTATAATCGAGATCACAATTGTACGTATAATTTTTCTGATTAGTAATAATACATCGAACGATACATATATTATTGGAAAATTATGCAACTGCATTCTCTACTAAGATAATACTGGTAACAATAATCGTTTGGTTAAAGTCAAATAAAATATTATTGGAAGCAATAGAATCTCTATAGCATAAATTTGTTATTTTTCCTGCAAGAAAACCAGCTGTAAATATGAAGGGCTTTGCAAAATTGGCAAAATTCTATTAATAGTAGAGCTAGATATAAATATAATTTTCTTTTTCAGGATTATTATCAATTAACCTTACCAATACTCTATATCATTATTTCTAACAATTTTACATAGTATACCGATTCATATTAGTATTTGTGTCATTAAATTTTAATACATATGATAGTGTGAAATCATATTAATAATATAATTATCTCTATGCGGGTTTCACATTGAAGTTCCTTTGTCCCTGTGAGTATCGATTAATAATCCATACCTCTTTTTATATAAAAATCCTTATTGATCGAATAATTGATTGGCCCCATTGTTAAATTAATTATGCAATTAATTTCGATCGTGATCACATGAAATCGCTAAGAGTCTTAATAATCGACACCTAATAATTGAACCCCCTCGAACCTAATAAGCGAAATATAAATAGTAGTACATTAGTACTATAAAAGTGAAGTATCGAAGAACACTAAGAGACTATTGGATGCGTATACTTATCTTATTTTGCCGCACACTTTCTTGGGCTAATTAGTAGTAGTATTTGGTAGTTTTAACCAACCTGAAAGTATTGGCTTTAGTCACCCCACTCACAATGTATGTAGTCAATTTGTTGATAAAAAGGGTACTGTTAATAAAAAACATTGCATATACAAAGATGATCGTAAGAGAAATATAGATCAAATTAAGATTGATTGCATAAAGTATCGTAATTTTGAAGAATAGATGATTAAATTTAATAAAAGGGCGTAAGATAATATAAGTTATTAAGAAAAATAATGTAAATAATGCAAGTGATTACAATATAAAGGCAAAGCAAATAAATAACATATATAGTACCTGACCAGTAAACTGTATTTGCAAGCAGGATAAAGATCAATATCGGAGGTTTCCGATTGCTACTATTTTATTCTGTAATAAAGTAAAACTTCTATAAGTGCACGCTTTTAGAGCCAAATTTTAACACAATGTACTTAGAAAACTATACGTAATAAAAAGTGCAATTATAGAGGTTATATAAATATTTGGACCTAAATTGTATTTATAAAGAAGATTTTACTATATAATAAAAGTGAAATTATGAAAACGTGAATCTAAAAGTCAAATTTTATTAATAATTATATATATATATAAATGGTGCACTATATGGCATGCTATGCACCAAAAGATACTAATGGCATGCCAAAAAAAAATATTTGCTCCAACCACCCTAGTTGCTAAACATCGTTAAGTATCACTAATAGTAATACAGGTCGTTGAAAAAATCGTAGGCCGGGGTCAATTCTAAAAAAGCTCAGGTTGGTCGACCAGGCTGACCTTTTGCTAGTGTAATTTTTTTCTGAGCAAAAGCAGTCAACATATCTGTATTAAACTTGAAAAGGCCATCAAGTAGTTTCTTGTCAAACCCTTGTGATTTTAAATGATTTAATTATTATTCTTTTTGTTCTTGAGAAACTTTTTACACATTAGTATTTTATGTTGATTGATTGTCTATGTCATCGAACATTTCTAATCCTTATAATATTTGCTATTTGCCAATTTATCACCTAAATAAGCCAACTTAACTTCTCTTACATTATTATAAATGACTAGCTGATTTTTATTCAATTTCTAGTCTGAAAATATGTTTAGAAATGATTCTAACACTTCTCTTATCAACCGGCCCAGGCCCACAAAGGTGCAGGCTGAGGGTCGACCCACCCATCGACCCGGCTGTTAGGCCGGGGTCAAACTATATCACTAGTCATTAAGCATCGCTAAGTATCTTGATAGTTTAATCTAAATTTTAGATCAGAAGAAACATTAGACGCTTCACAAAACCGCAACGCCAAAAGATTTGGATCTTTTTTTCAAATAATTATAGATCAGAAGTGAAAAAAGCATTAGCAGGTGCGCTTGTGTAAATACTATACCCAACCGCTAATAATCCTGAATTAGAAGAAACTACACTAACTTTTTTGAAACTTTATTGAAACAATATTGGCTTAGAAGGCGGGAAAGCATTAGCAGATGTGCTCTGCAAGAACACCACGCCAACTTCTTTGATCTTGGAGAAAATAAGCTTGGACCAGAAGAAGGGAAAGCATTAGAGATGCAATTTACAATAATACCATGCAGACCTTTTTTGAGCTTATTTGTAATAATATAGGATAGGATGCTATTTTACTATGTAAAACTCTACACTAATTACTTTGAGTTTTAATTGTTATAATTTAGGACCTGAGAGTGGAAACACATTATTAATTACGCTTTATTAGAACATCACGCTGACTTATTTAAATCTTTATTGGAACAATATTGGACTGGAAGCAAAAGCATTAGCCGATTTGATTGATTTTTTACAGTCTCGTCCAATATATCTTGAATGTTGCCTGATAGAAGACTGATTAATTTAATATTATATTACTACAACCCATTTCATTCAAATTTTAAAATTTTTAATATTTCTGTACTTTATTTATTTTTTACTTTAATTCCTTCCAATATTCCTTACAATATACGAAATGTAATCCATAAAATAAGTAAAAAAATAAAAATAAAAGAATTACAGATATATTCAAAATGTGCCAATTCTATTTAATTTAATGAAATAAAAATATATAGACTAATTATATATAAAACTAAAATATCTCTATTTATGTTGTGTTAGCTTTAAAACATTTTTAAGATTAATTATCTTACCTCATTTTTATTTCCGAAATTAAGCATGTCCCTTACTTATTTTATTCTGTAGCTTCCGTATGATCTTGATCATTAAATTCATCTCTCGTAGCAGTTAAATATTTTACCTCCTGTAAAATATTTAACAATTCTTCTTTTTTTTTCGATTTTAATCCGGAATATTTTTTTCGAGAATCTTCAAGATTTTCAAGAAGCGTTTCAATCTTTAATAAAAGATCATTCTTGTTCAAGTTTTCCTCACTTCCCAGTGTTTTCGCTTCTTGATTCGTTATAGGGATTGGCCTAAATGAAAATAAATTAGTTTTGTTAATAAATACTTCTGTAATAAATTTTCTTCGTGCTTGTTTTGCCAAAGATGTAAAATTTATAAGATCTTTATTCAAATCATATTCTTCCAGATCTTGATTTATGAAGTCAAGGCTTCGTAGATGAGTTCGAAATCTTCGGCATTCTACTGTTGATTCTGGTCGAGTTCTTGGCCCAGATGTTTGACGATCATTGTACCCAATTACTTGAAACAAATTACTTCTCAACTAAAATTTATTATCAATCAATAATACAATTATATGCAGAATTAGTTAATTAACATTATATTATCTCAATAAACTTTTTGCAATTTCGGGCAGCAATTTTCCAGTGATGATGTTGTGGAATGGGAGGTATTAAGGTCTTCAAGGTCTTGTTTACTTCTTCAATGATCGCATCTAGCCCTTGGTGTTGTTCAAAAATGCCTGATCTGGAAATAACACTATTTTTTTCTATTATATCACGTATTACTGGATTAAGCTGCATTAGTTGAATTTCATCTGCAGCTTCTATCATGCGATAGATAGGATGGCTTCTTGCAGACCAAATCGGTGAAAATATTCGCCTGGCAGCTTTTTTTAGAAGAGAATTGTTAGTTCTTACAGCCTTCCGATAATTAATTACGGCTTGAAGATAAACAAATGTCTATTGTGGTTAGAAAGAGTAATCAAAACGTTAGTACTGTAGTATTAAAGATTTACCAAAAAAAAGAAAGAATATATGTATACAATATATATATTTAGTAACCTGTTAATATTTAACCCAGTAAAATGAATCTTGCTGTTCAACCCAAGAAAGATAACCTTTAACTGACAATTCAGAATGGCTCTTTACATACGGCTACACAAGCTCCATCGAAATTGCTTGGCGATAGATATTGCAGATAGAATCCCAAGACTTGTGATGATCCGCACATTTTTTGAAATATGCGAGTTGGTTTTCTGACCGGTAACCTTGACACTTTGCAAATCGTTTTATGTCAATTTCCCTAGACGATAAAAAATAAAAAAAATAAAAATCATGTATCATTTGAAATCCCCCCAAAAAATTTCAAATTAAAATATGATCAGGCAAAAGTCATTGGAGACTATCATAATTTCTCAAGATAACGTAATGCCGAATTAGATACAGTTCATTAAATTGTTGACCTGAATATAACAGTTTTACAAAAAATGCCTTACCAATTTAATTCCACAAATGCCCGAAGCATATTCATCTCTTCGTGAAGTTGTCCCGGTATAAAAACCAGCAGAGGAAATTTCTTTTTGAGCTTGATGGCATGATTATATGGAACGCCATCACAAACTACAGCTACCCACTCACGAATTCCAGACTTGACACCTGATATTATTTCTATGTGTGAAAGAACTTTTTCGACATTCATAATAGAGTTGGGATTAATATTCAATGGATCAGGAATGTAAATCTCGGGAACATTAACTCTTGGATCGGTCACTTGTTGGGTAAAGCTGATTCTTGGAATATTCGTAATATTTGGTTCATTGCTAGTACTATATGGTTTAAAAATAAGTGGTTGGG
The DNA here is from genome assembly GCA_003550325.1 of Gigaspora rosea. Classification (NCBI taxonomy): domain Eukaryota; kingdom Fungi; phylum Glomeromycota; class Glomeromycetes; order Diversisporales; family Gigasporaceae; genus Gigaspora; species Gigaspora rosea. Next base: position 201,774 of record QKWP01000126.1, on the reverse strand, counting down.
TTATTTTATTAGTTATATTATCCTCAATTACTTTCTCTTGTTGTATCTCGGCTAGTGTTGGCAATTTCATTCCACATTCTGGACATGTTTTTTTTCGATTTTGAATATTTCGTCGATTGCATGACAAACACATTTTCATATGTGTAATATTAGTTCCTATGGATGCAATAAGAGAATCAATAGCATTAGTAGAGGATAATTTTTCTTCAGACAATAAATTAAGGATATCTGTAAGATAAGAATATAATTCATCATCGACAACTTTTTGCATTTGAGGGCTAACGTTGAAAAGTTCTTTATATGGCAACCTGTCAAGAGAGCTAAAAGCCCAAGGAGAATTAGTATGCTGAATTTTGTTTAATGGTGCCATGTTAAAACCAACAAAGCTAGTAACAACATGGTAAATCACTGTATTAAATCCCCGGTCAAGATAATTTTTCTGCCCCCTTTGCTCATTGTCAAATGCTAGAAATAAAAGACCTTCTGGTAAAGGTTCTTCGTGTTTTGACAATTCTTCTAACCACTTTTGGAACCGATATTCACTATCTTAGTTTGTGATATGATTGTCTATATTAACAATCATTCTTGATCTTGCAATCTAATACTTGATGGCCGAAAGAGCAAGTTGAACTTCTGATACATATTTTCCATGACGTGCTCCACATATTAAATCAACAGCGGTAGCAGCCTTAAAAAGCTTTTCTTGGCCTAAAGAATCATCTCGAACATTCAGAACTAGGGTTTCTATGAATTTTACAATAACTTGATTGCGTCTATTAAGCCATTCACGTGGACTATACATTATAATATTCTCAATAGAAAACCTAGCATTATTACGAATTAAGGATTCTATATCATCGAACAATGATGCATGTTCTAAATGTAAATTGAGGTAAAGCATAAATTTAAAAAATTAATTTATAATATATATAAATTTTAAATTTAAAATTAATAATAGAAATTAAAATGTTGAAACAATATTAGATTTCATTAAAATACTACCAACCTGCCTTTGCTATTTCAATAACCGCATTGATCCGTTTGTGCTGATCAGAAAACCTTGACCTCCATTGTTCAAGAAGGTCTTCTTTATGCTTACTTTGTTCATCATACAAACCTTGAATTTTATCCATACTGTCATAAGCCCTTCGCAATTTACTTTTCAACTCCTCTATTTCATTCTTTTGTCCATCTATATATTGCTGCATTCGTTCAACTTGGCTATTGAGCTCTGTTATTTCTTGCGACTTCTGCTGGTTTTCTAACTTAAGATGGTCTAAATATTGTTTAATCTCCTCAAGTTTAACCATTGGACCAATAATATTATCACTTAAATTATCCTCACTAGTATCAAGGCAGGGCGTTTGATTTTCTTGAGCAGAACCTACAAGATACTCATAGAACTGGTTATTTATAACGATTTGATCATAATGTTTTGAACAAATTGAATGGGTGTCAAGACAGAGATTAGCAAGCCCGGGAAGATAATTATGATAAAGTTTAATTTTCTTAGCTGCTAATGGGCCATTCGCATTTCGCCATTTTCCTTCCCCACAAAAACTTAACCCGACATTCTTGTATGTTTCAACCAAGCCTGCAAATATACATTCACGCTCTGATGCTTTTTCTTTCTTGTAACTAGACACTAAAAAAAATTAAAATATAATTTAGTTAACAATCCGTTTGACAATACGCAAAGAAACTTGTAATTTTAAGCTCTCATTTACTTTTTTACGAATGGCTTATAAGATGGGATTAAATGGGATTAAATAATGTAGATGTTTAATACTATCTGTTTGTATATCGTTTAGTATTGAATTAATAGAAGAAAATGCCCAAGGTAAAGTATGACGAACAGGGAGCCAATCAAATTCGCGAAATCGTACATTGATCATTCTAGAATGCGATATCCTAATTTGGTAAATTGAAAGACTGCATTAAGCATTATAAAGCATAGCTAAGCATTATTCTTGTACATCACAATTATTAATATAGTTATTACAAAATTTTCTTATTAATTCCTAATTTTTCAACTAATTTCTACCAAAATTAACAAAGCTATTCTATAACAACATGAATATGCTAACATATCCACTTATTTGCACGTGTATACAAGCTTCTAAAGAAAAATAGCCAATCAAAAAGTGCTATTCCAGATCAGCTTAGCAAAGAATTTGAGCACACGTAAAAAAAGAAAAAATGAAAATATGCAAAAACTAATATTTAAATCGATTTTGGAATACTAATTAAAAATGACAAAAATGAAATTTTATTTATATTAAAAATTACTTTAACTCTATAGTCTCTAATATTAAGGCACTAACTCTAAATTTTATTTCACACACTTAGTTTATTTACAAAATTGGATTTTCTTTTTAGTTTGTATTACCTATACAAATAAGTAAAATATGTACTAACGCATTGATATGTATATCTATTTTTACAAAAAATGAAAAATTATATGTGATAATCAAGTAATAACAAGTTTTATCTGATTTTAAGGGTAGAGTGTATATAGATCATTTATCATATGATTTTGGTGGTATATTGGAATTTTATGCAAAATTTGAAATATGCCACTAATAAAAGTATTTTAAAATCACTGTCAATCTTTACCAAAATTTGGCAATATACAGATTAAACCTTCTATTTATAGTAGTAAAATCTTTAGCGGTTGTATTATTTTAAAAAAATATACTTCCTTATATAGCTAAATTTGCCTGGAGGGCTTTAAATTTGTCTGGGTTATACAAAAAACAAATAGTAAAAATATTTCTAAAACAGGTAATTACCCAATCATAGTTGTGTTTACGATATAATCTGTTATACAAAAAAAATTAACCATCGATTTTATATGTAAAATGATCAATGTACACTCTACTTTTAATAGGAGCTTAATAAAATTTATATAAAGGAACAAATATTGCTAAATTGGATCATTACGTTTTAATAAAAATTTTGTAATTCAAACCACAGTCACAAATGAAGATTTGTAACAATATCACTTTTTTTGATATCCAGATATTATTCTTGCTCAGATTTCATACTAAACACTCTCTTATTAGAGATTATGAAGATCATAATGGGACTAGTGCTCTATTCCATCACTTTTTCTTCTGCTATTACATACTGAACTTTACATATACTGTGCTTATAACAACACTATGTATATGTGATATGTTATATAATAAAGCATAATTGAGAATCGCTAATGCTAAGGTATAGCACATCTTTTTTTCCTAATAGTGAGTCCAAGCCCATGCATATAGTATGGCATATTCAACTTATTACATACAACATTAATTTTTATAATAGCAAGTTCAAGCCCATACTATAGTATGTGCATTTAACTCAGTTCACATGACAATATTAATGAGTTTGAGCCCATGCTATAGTGCAGCATATCCAACTTGGTTCACATGACAACATCAATGAGTTTGAGCTCAAACTATTATAGTGAGTTCAATTTGGTTTATATAACAATATCAATAAGTTCGAGCTCATACTATTAGTGTGGTACATTTAACTCATTATATATGACAATAGGCAGAGAGCTAGAAGGACCCTGAACAAACTATATAAGGTTATTTTTGAAAAATTGCTAATAAAGGCCCTTTTTTTATAAAAAAAAGGTTGTATTTGAAAAGTAGGTATTGGATAAAAAGGTTATATTTGAAAAAGTTAATGGGCAAAAAGAGTATATTTAAAAGAATGCTAATAAAGGTAATTTTTATAAATCTTATATTTGAAATATGGTAATGAAAAATGTAATATAAGAATTTAATTTCTACAAAATAAAATTTTTTTTTGATAATATAATTTTTTTTTAGAGAATATAATTCTGTAATTCTGGTATTATTTTTTAGAGAATGTAATTTTGTTTTTTTTTTAAAGAATATAATTTGATTTATTTTTTTTTAGAGAATATAATTCAGTTTTTTTAATTGTTTTTTTTTAGAGAATGTAATTCAGGTTTGTTTTNTTTTTTTTTTTTTTTTTTTTTTTTTTTTGTTTTTTTTTTTTTTAGAAAATGTATTCAGTATTTTTTTAGAGAATATAGTATTTCAAAAAAGATAAATATTTTTAAAAGTCTGATCTAATATTAAAAATATAGTTTATATATATCAATATAAAAGTGCTAACCAAAAAAATGTACTATAATGCCCAAATATAAGCTTATATAGATTATTTGGGTTTGCACTAGGTGTTAGATGCAATGAATAAGAGAAGGCAGAAAAGATAGAAGCTGGATTATAATTAGGCACCAAAAAGAACAAGTAATAAGACAAGCAAAGAAAGAAAGCACTGAGATTTACTATTTACTTTCACATGTATCTTTATAATCTTTGCATATCTATAATCTATCACATGTATCTATAATCTATATTGCATGCATTTATATGCTATTACTTTTTTTATATAAGCCTTAATTTCATATAAGCTACAAATCAGATTATTTTCATAATAATAGCTATTATTCTTGCTAGATTTCATATTAAATACTCTCTTTATTAAAGATTATAAAGATTCATAATAGAAGACAAATAAAGGATCAATTTGGATCACAAAAAAAAATAACGAAAAAGCCAAGGAGATGTTTTAAGGCCTATTTTTGCTAGAGAAAGAAGCTAAAAAGATGTCTAAATCTATTTTTCTGAAGTAAAAGCCAAAAATGCATCCTAACTTTATTCTTGTTAAAGTAAAAAACCAGAAAGACATCCTGAATCTTTTTTTTCTTTTCTTCTTTTCTCTTTTTTTTTTTTTTTTTGCTAAGAAGACTTCTAAATCTATTCTTTCTGCTTAGTCAGAACAGAACCCAAACAATATATATAGAGGTTACATTAGCTTTAATATAAACTTTTTAAAATTTTTATCCACTTTTTATCAGAGCTAATTAATCATATTTTACATATAAGCTTTAATATTTAATAAAATTTAACCAATTATCAAATATAACAATACTATTTTTTAAAAAATTTTTCTAAAAAAAAATTTTTTCTAAAAAAACAATTTTTTTCAAAGAAAGATTTTTTTTAAAATTTTTTTTTATCCAAATTTTAAATATAGCCTATTTAAAACTTATTAATTTTATTTACTTTTAATAATAACATTAAAAGCTTTTATCCACTTTTAAATATAACTTTTTGATTGATATCCACTTTTCAAATATAACATCTTTGTAAAAAAGTAACCTTTTTAGCCAAAATTTCAATGTAACCCCTATATATATTGTTTGGGGTCCTGTCAGAACTAGTCTAAAGTACCTCACTACTAGTTGTAAATAGCTATCCACTGATGTTTTGTTATAGAAAGTGTTAGCCCAGTCTCCATTGTATCTGCTATACTTCTTTATATATATTATAACCAAATTACTTACCCTTTAGCTTATAGCATTTACACACCTGTTGTTATAAAATTTCTCTTAACTTGAGAATAGTAGATCCTTATTTTCTCTTATATTTTATCTTAACTTTACAAGATAGTCAGTTTTCATAGAATTTACTGCCCTATTGTTATACATTCTTTTATTATACTCGAGAATACAGATTCTTATTTTTCCTTATTTCTTTTATATATATATATTTATATCTATTTTCCAAGATAACTAAAACCTGCTTCATTTTTTTATGCTATTCACAAAAAAGTTATTGTCATACAAGACTAAAATGTGACCAAAACCTGAATTGCATAATAGAAGGCCACAAATCACAAGCTTCAAAAATAAGTCCCAATTTTGTGAAAGAAGATAAGAACTTAAAATTAGTTATATTGTATCATCTCTTGCTATTGAGTATATCATGAAGTGTTTTATTATTGTTTTGGTATTGGTGGTTGAAGGTGTCTGTTCAGTAATGTCAGATGGGCTTCTGTCTTTAAGACTGTCCGTGTTGTTTATTTTTGGTTTGTTTTTTTTTTTTTTGCTTTTATTTTTTATTGTTATAAAGCACGATTATAATCAGATCTTTAAATATACTCATATCATATAAGAGTAGTAAGGCAAGATATAGATAAAAAATAAAATGTGTTCTTAATCAGAATTTTTTTTGCAGATGTGATAATGTGGATTGAAAGTATACGCTAATACTATAGTATAATGCATTTTACTTTCTTTCTTTTTTTCTCTTTTTTTTTAAAGTAAAGCATAGTTTTGCATATTTGACTTGCTGCTTATAAATATAAGGCATTATAGATAAACAGGATAAATGGGTAGGCTTTCATAATTTACTCTACTATGCATTTTGTGCAATCACATGCATATTTATAATTTTTATTATATAAGCCACAAATGGAATAATCCTTGAATAACTAAATTTTACAAAAAACCTTTGTTAAAGAAAATTTGGTTGTAAATAATATTGATTGAAAGTATAAGCCAATGCTATAGAGTGGGCCTTCTACTTTCTTTTTTTTCTTTTTTTCAGTTTGAATAGTATTGCACATTCGACTCACTATTTTAGAGTATAAGATACCATAGGTAAATTGGATAGCCAAATAGGTTTTCATAATTTATGCTATTATATATTTTGTAATCTCTATTGAATGTATCTAATCTTTATTATATGCAATCACATGCATATCATTTCTATCATATAAGCCACAATTGGAATAATTCTCAAATAACAAAGTCTTATGGAAAACCTTTGTTAAAAGAAATTTAGTTATACAAAATTACAGAAAACAACAAGCATGGTCTAATAATGCTTTATCAAAAGTGTAACAGAGCTCAATATTTCTGTTTGCTTTTTTTTATTGTATACTGTCCAACCAGATTGCTTTTGCATATGAACCCAAATCCTCCTTACCAACTTCTCTAACAGATAATCAATCAAATAAAATTCATTAATCAATTGCATTATTATAATTCTGGTTTTAAGTTAGAATTATTCTATGCAATTATCAATCCTTGTTTTCACTTGTCTATATGATGGATACCATGTGAGTTGAGTGCTATCTTCATTATAATGTGCTTATTTTCTATATTCAGATTTTTGATTAGCTTGGCAAGTGGCATTGTTATAATAAGTTTTTTTTACTCACTCTAATTATATAATAATTGCACTAGCAGTTTTCTAAATCTATTGAATTATCTGCCTCAGAAGGCTTCAGATAATATGTAAATGTTTTATATTTATAAATTTGAACTCAAATTCCCAAATAATAACAATATCCAACTTGATATGTATATATTCTGATTTTTGGTAATATGTAAGTGCCTTGTTTTTATTCTTTTCAACTCCTATCTATAGATGCTATAAAATATGATAAAATGTAGTGAAATAATTTTACTACTATAGTGCGGGAACCTAAAGGTGTAGGTCACATGACCTGTCTCATTTTTGCTATAAATTTTAGACCCGCTTTAAATTGTACAAAAAACCTATTTTTATAAAATCCATATCATATAACACAAATATCACAAAATTAAATTCAGAACTGGTTTCAACTAAACCCAGTTTTACTATAAATAAAACTGATTCCAAACCTGATTACTAAAAAAAGTGCTGCAACTCTAATTTTGATCATCATGATGTAATTAATTAAATTTTATTTACTTATTGTTAGTTATTACTTATCGTTATTAAATTCGAGTTTACTAAAACGCACTACTAGTGCCAACAGAACTGAGAAAACTATATATAAGATTCCCGCTATACTATAATTCAAAGATACTTTAAATTATATAAAATGCCACTACTGTAAACATTATAGGTTGATTCGAAACAATAGTAATTTGCTTATGAAGTTTTTCTTTTTTGGGTTTATTACCATATTTGAATAAAAAATAGCCAAATAGCCAATCATATTGTGCATCGCATAGATATGTATTTTGGATTTTTTTGGCGGGGACTAGGGTTCCTCAAATTCAAATCAAATCAAATATTGGATAAATTGAATTTGATCAAATCAAATTGACCCTGATTTGAATTTGATTTGATTTAAATATTTGAATTTGAATTTGATTTGAATTTGAATTTTTAATAGTAACTTTAAATCAAATCAAATATTTGTCAAATCAAATCAAATTTGGCCATATTTGAATTTGATCAAATCAAATATAGTCAAATTTGAATTTGAATTTGATCAAATATTTGATTCAAATATTTGAAGATCAAATCAAATTGCGGAACCCTAGCAGGGACTTTACATATAGTTTTCCTGGTCCTGTGCCAACACCACAATGATTTTTACTAATTACGTTTTTTAAATGCTGTGTAATGTAAAGATCTGGTGTAATATAAATTTTTTGCCATTTTGCTATTTTTTTCAAAAATACCTTCTAACTCAATATTTTATTTATGAAACTACCTTTTTTTGAAAAAAAAAATCCCTTGTGAAATTTCATTATATTCTATGCCACACCCTAACTCTAACTATTAACTTTTGCTTAACATTTATTAAATTCAATTTTGTTTATTTTTTTATTTATTTTTTTATATTGATCTTCATATACACAGCATGGTGGACAAACCTGAATTTGGATGATCGATATTGTGGCTTAGCCAATTTAATAAAAAAATTTTTTTAACTTTTTATACAGTTTAAAGTACTTCGTATTCTCGTGATTTTTTGAAACCTATCAATTAAATCTGTTCTAAAAAGAAAGCTAGCAAAAGACCTCTACGTAACCCACCTTGTATTAAAATTAATCAAAAATAATCTCAATACTCAAGAAGTTTTATTAGAGGTGAATTTTATAAGAGATCAAAGGTAGTTGAATTCATAATTCGAACAAAAAAAGGTTTTTTGGTGTTAAAACTAAACGTAAGCAATGTGAAACTAAGTTCTAATACTTTTTAGAAAAACCAATAACAAACCTGAAGTAGTTCTTATACAAAAAACAGGATAAAAAGATAAGTTAACACGTTTTTATATGGTTTAAATCTAAAAGTTATATTATAAATGAACACGTTATTTTGTAAGTTAAATTTTAAATATTTTAACTACTACAATTTAAATTCAAATAGAAACGATTTAGAAACGATTAGCAAGATATATACACGTGTTTAAAATAAAATTTTATTAAAAATATATAAGTGAACAAGGGGTTATAATATCATTAATATCTCACGTTCCAGTAGATAGAATTTGCTGAATCTTATACCATTCGATTCGTCTCAATGAGACGAATCGAATGGTATAAGTTTTGTCAAATTCTGACTGTTGGATCGTGAGATATCTTTGATTTAGTAAATAAAGTTTTTTCGAACATTATTGTAATTTTATAAAAATTGTTTGGCCAATTATCACGTGTACGGATATGACCAATTGTTTAATTTCATGTGATCGATCATCCCTGTACTTTTATTGGACAGATCGGTCCTGAGTCACAAATTTCAAGTTTGGAAGTTTGTACTACTACGATTGTCCATCATGCTATATTACACTATATACTGGTGTTGAACACCAGTGGTATGTTTTAGTAAACTTGATTAAATTTTACTTTTTAAAATTTAATTTATTTAATTTTATTTAATTTTTTTTCTTTTTTAATTGCATATTAAACTTTATTTAAATTTATTAATTTTCATAACAATGTCTAATTTCTCTTATTCCTTTAAAGATGGAGTAAATATAGATTATTTTCTTATAGGATTGTTGTGCAAAAAAAATTTTACTTGTGTTTCACAAATATGCTACTAATAAAACATTTTTAAATAACAATTAATTTTAGCCAAAAATTTGTATTACATAGATCAAATTCTTCTATTTATGGTAGTAAACTTTAAGCTCCTATACCATTTTAAAAAAATCTATGTGTATATATTATAAAATTTGCCTAGTGAAATTTGTCTAGGTAGTAAAATTTTTTTATTCGATCAATTTTCTAGAATAAATGATTATCCAACCAAAATTAGGGATTGCAAATATTTTAAAATGTGATCATAATATATAGTACATAGTATATAGCCTTAATAAATTAAAATAATTAAATATTTTTTTTATAAAATTTATTTTTTTAATTTATAATAATATATAATAATGTCTTTTTTTTTAAAAAAAAATCTCATCTAACAATCAGACTTTTTTCAATATTTATTTTTTTATTTCATATTTATTTATATAATGCACAAACTATTTTTACAATCTAATACTAAAGTTTTAACACCAACCTAATTCTAATCTCCAACTAGACCCACACAACTATCTAAACATGACCCTAACTTTTACACTATTCCCATGACCCTAACCTTGTTATTAAACTACTCTATAGCCTAATCTATTCTAAACCTCTTTCTAAACCTATCAATAACTCTAATCTAAACCAACTACTTGTCATAATCGTTCATTACTTTATACACCATCAACTAACTACTTGTCTTAATCGTTACTTTCATCAACAATCTAAATACTAGCAAAGGAAAAACAAATGATAAGCCAATTAAGTCAACAATATAATGACACTGCTGAAATACTTGTATAGAAAAAAGTCAACACGAACTAGTAATGCAACAAGACAGGGCACCAGTAAACTGCAACATAACACAGCCAACTTATACTAACAAATGGAACATAGTACAGCGAATGCAACATGGCACAGTACCAGAAACGATGAAGTAGAAACACCAGTAAAGTGATGAAAAAAATGTAATCCAGAATGAGAATTTAAACAATTCTGAAGCCATTAAAGAAGCAGCAAATCTATTATCACATTTAAGAAACATCAGAAACGAATAAAAAGAGGCACTAACAAGCTGTGTTGTCGTGTCTACTATGTCCAAGATTTTTTTTACCCATGTTCACGTCCAAACATTCACAGTGTCCACAATTGTTCAAAGAATATTTTGACTTTAAAATTTAATAAATTAGTTTAAAAAAGATATGATTATATATTTTTTATAGTTCTGAATATTTTTTGAAAAGAAAAAAATAGGTTATTTTAATAAAATTTTAAGTATTTTAGATTTATTTTTTTGTTTACAATTGTCCACAATTGTCTACAAATTGCCCGTAACAACACTGCCAACAAGCATTAAAAGCGTTACTAAATATAAAAAGAAAAAAAGTAGATGAGCATAAAAAAAAAGAGTAAAAAAGGGGTATACTTGTCTATATTGATATATAGATTAATTTGTGTAACTGGTAATTTTTCTAGTTATTTTCAAAAAAAATAAAATAAAAAAATACAATAAAAATTATTGAATTTTACTAAATTTCACCAGCAGTGATCGTCACTGCTCTATAATAAACTTTTTAAAAAACTAAGATTAGGGTTAGAAAGGCATAATATGTAAAATTTTGCGAAAAAAACTTTTACTTAGTGCCCGAAGATAAGTTATCATAGTAAAATATTTTGTTGTCTAAGATTTTTTAGATTTTTTCTTAGTTTTGTCATTTTTTTGGGTTTGTTTTAGTTACACAAGATCCTACGATCTAATTGGTTGATCATATGAGCAGTGATGATCACTGCAGGTGAGATTTAGCAAAACTCAAAATTATTTTTTCTTGCCTTCCAAGTAGCACAAAAGCAAATTGTCTCTAGCTGCTATAGCTTGTATGTACATACATTTGTATGTACTTACATATGTTTGTACATATATATTATCTATATCATCAAAGATTCTATATATGTTCAATTTCCATTTGTATAATTAGTGTTATACAAAAAAATTTGCAACTGATTTTATTTGAAAAATGATCTATATTTACCCTATCTTTAACATTTCCCATCTCCGCAGAGTTTAGATATTCAAAAGTGTTCTTTTATACTCCAATTTTATTACCATAACATACATCGAGTACAAATATATCTTCTATTTTTGCTGCTTTTTGACAATATATATGTGCTTTATGCATATTCATTTCGATACCGATTTATATTTTTCTCTTTCTGTATAAACAAAACTAATTCGTTTTGAGGAATTCTCCTATGGGACTTGAACTTTTTACATGCATGCTCTGCTAACTTACCCATCAGTTTCTCACGATCAGTGTTTAAAATTCAAATTGAAAGTTATGTTCTCAAAAGAGCATAATTTAAATTTTTATTGTTCTCAAAAACTTTTTAGTATTCATTATATATTAAATATATTGAACATTAATTTTTAAAGAATGTTCATATTCTATATTTACAATTTACATACTAAGTTCATGCTTATCTATTAATTTTTTAAAGTTTGTATATGATTCTGCATATTTTTTTCAATATAACACAATATATTATACAATTCAATTTCTAATAATTTTGTTAATACATCAAGTACTTTTCATATTTGCTTATAATAAAACAAAACTTTCTATAATATTTTACTGATGCTACTATAAGTTAATATAATAAATTAAAATTACTTTGTTATTTAACTATTTAAGCTTCATACTAACAAATACTTAGTATCTTTTTACTTGCTTAATAATAGCATATCATTTGACACAAATCATCTATATATAAGTCTACACAATTATGATACTTTCTATATAAAAAACACACTAAATTATTAATGAGATTATATTTTAAAAATCTTTAAAGGCTATTTCTTAAATATTTATTTGTTATCCATATTGTGCAACTTTAAACATATGGGGTCTTTGCCTTGAAAATGACCTTATGGGACTATGTAGTTCTTATGAATAAAAATTAAATTTCTAGCTATCCAGTAATCCAATTCAAATAAACTTTTTTTTATTTTGTAGAGCTTAGTGAGTTTTACAAAATAAAAAAAGGTTTATTTGAATTGGATTACTGGGTGGCTAGGAACTTTAATTTTTACTATAAGATCTACATAGTCCCGTAAGGTCATTTTCAAGACAAAGACCCCATATATGCTATTTTCCGAAAGACACTCACAGTTAGAGCAATAGTACACCCGATGTTCGTGTGTTAAAAAATTCTGAATTCTGATTGGCTAGATCAGGTGTAACATAAAAAACAATCAAAACAATAAAACTGATGCTTATTGGCTAGATCAGATGTAATATTTATTATTTGTTTTTCAGACTTTAAATGGTTCTCATTTTTCTAGTATAATTGTCTGAAGGACACTCACAGGTAGAGCAATAGTATACCCAATCAGTGTTAAAGATTTGAAGTTCCCAGTATTTCTAGGAACATTTAAAAAATTTAGAAACACTATATTTAGAATTTATATTCCCTATTAGGAACAAAGTAGGGACATAAAAGTTATAATTTGTGTTTTCTATAGAGATAGTTCTTTGCATGAGAGTGAAAGTGAGAGAGAAAGAGAAAGAGAGAGAAAAAGAGAGAGAGAGAGAAAGAGAGAGAGAGAGAGAGAAGGAGAGAGATAGAGATAGAAATAGAAAGAGAAAGAGGGAGAGAGATAGAGAGAGAAAGAAAGAGAAATTTAGCTATAGGAACATTAAAAATTTTTTGGAAACATAAATTTAATATTTTATGTTCCCAAAAAACAAAAAAAATTTCAAATCTTTTTTACTGCACTCGATGTCCATGTGTTAACAAATTCTGAATCCTGATTGGCTAGATTAGGAGTAATATAAAAAAATAATCAAACCAATAGAAACTGATGGTTATTGGCCAGATCAGGTGTAACATAAAAAAATTGATTTTATATTTGTCCTTCAGACTTTAAATGGTTCACATTTTCCTAGTATGTATATATATATACAGTACACTCCCCTGACAAAAGTTACGGGATTTGTAACAATCATGACGATCTAACCTTATTTGTTGTGATCGTAGCTATATATAAAAACCATTTTTTTTTTATATGCGAATCAGTCTTTGTGCAATAAGTAAAGTTGTTTGCCATAACGATTTGCACATAATATAAGAATTTTAGGAAATTTTATTAAGATTTTTTGAAAATATTTTGAAATTTTGACGTATATAAACAAAAAATAAAAAATAATAATTAAAATTATTATATCTCGACGCATTCTTGAACCCTTAGAATTTTTTTATGAAAATTTTACCCTATATGCTTTAGAACCTAGCGAACAACTTTAATTAAGTCGATAATTAATGTTAACAATACAGTTGTTTCAGAAATGTTGTATTTTAATAAAGTTTCAATTTTAAAAAAAATCTATTTTTTGCATCTTAAAAGTTTATATAATGGAACGTTGTGAAATTCATATTAAATAATCTAATAAAATAAATAATATATAATATAATATAATATGTATATTGTATTTTAGATAAATTTTACAATGTTTCATTATATAAAAATTTTAAGTTACAAAAAATAGTATTTTTTTAAAATTGAAAATTTTATTAAAATACATTATTCCTGGAACAACTGTATTGTTAACACTATTTATCGACTTAATTAAAGTTGTTCACTAGGTTCTAAAGCATATAGGGTTAAATTTTCATAAAAAAATTCTAAAGGGTTCAAGAATGCGTCGAGATATAATAATTTTAATTATTATTTTTTATTTTTTGTTTACATATGTCAAAATTTCAAAATATTTTCAAAAAATCTTAATAAAATTTCCTAAAATTTTTATATTATGTGCAAATCGTTATGGCAAACAACTTTACTTATTGCACAAAGATTGATTCGCATATAAAAAAAAATGGTTTTTATAAGGTAAAAAGGGGTAATTTGGTGAAGTTAACAATGCTATCGATTAAACTTTTTATTGACCCGTGTAAAATTTTACATATTTGAAGTCACGAAACTATGCAATATTTAGAATAGTTCTATAAAAAAAAAAAAAGTATATAATAATTGAAAATCGGTAAAGATCGCTGCTGTGCATATAGTACTAAAAAATAGATCAAAGGGTAATTTGGTGAATTTAGATTATCAAGATTAAAATAATTTTTTTTACTTCCCTTTCTTTTTTTAAAGACCTTTCTGCTTTCCAAGAGTCTTTTGGGCTCTTTTTTCATTTTTTTGTGCCAAACGAAGTTCCCGTTCAGCTTTCTTTTGCACTGCTATCTCCTTTTTTTGTGCTGCTAGCTTCTTTTTTTGTCTCGCTTCATCGGCTTTATGTTCCACTTCCCTGTTCACTTCTTCTAATTGGCACCAACTTTCTTCACTAGTGAGGAGCCGGGAAAATGGAAGTGTCTTTCTTTTTTTCCTAGGAGAAGTAGATCAGACCCAGTCTGGTCTTCTGTAGTTGACTATGACTTTCTGTTGGAATGCGAGGAACCGGGTACTTAAGAACCGAACATAGAGAGGACGTCCCAGGATTTTTGTAAGTATTTAGTTCTTCATTTGCTACTGAAATTTATGACTTTAATAAAGCATTTTCATTCTTAAGTTTTATATTTTCTTCTATTAGTTGTTCAACATTTGAACGAGTAGAATGAAAATGCTTCGAATTAGTAGACTTTTGAACCAACGAAGATGATGTGGCTTGTTGAATAGAAGATTGACTAGACAAAGGTGAGATATTGAATCGTTCAGTTACTAATGATGGATCTAAACGGTCAGGACTAATAGCTTTTGGGTCATACGGCCAAATACCCGTCGCTTTATAGGCATTACGAATGGCTTGTGTGGTGTAAGTATTAAGAAAAGCAAAACCAAAGGCTCTTGCGAAGGTTCGTTTGTTTACTATCATGCCATCATTTTTATTACTGTATTTTTCACATGCCTTACTATATTCTTTTTTTAGTTTCGCGAAAGGAATTTCCGACGGTTGCAAAACATGGGTTGTATGTGGTGGAAGTGCATAAAGAAGGATCCCATTGTTATGACAAAAGTCAACAATTGTATAGCTGATGTGACTACTATGACCAACTAACATTAGTAATGCTGGTCGGTAGGAGGGATCGATTGAATAAAATGATCAAGGTACATTTGAAATAGGTCTTCACGCATGTACCCTGTGCTTGTAAAGCCCATTACGGTTCCTGGTGGTGCTCCGTCGAGTAAACCAGGAATCGTACGAACACCTTTATAAATTATTAAAGGTGGAATATAAGATCCATCCGCTGAAATTGTGGGCGCAACTGAAATATGGTCATGAGAATTAGGGGTCTTAGCTAGGTCGGGTCTGACCCAACCCGACCCGGGTCAGACCCAACTCGGGTCGGGTTGGGTCAGATCAAACCCGGGTCGGGTCAGACCTGGGTCAGAAAAAAACTGGGTCGGGTCAGAACCGGGTCAGAAAAAACCCGGGTCAGGTCAGACCCGGGTCAGACCCGGGTTAATGATGGGTAACATATGACGAAACCATTTCATTGCAAAAATAAATAAATTATTAATTAATTTATTATAAAAAAGTATTCATCTGATAAAAGAACTTCGTACGTACATACAATTTTTACAGGCAAAATCTGTATCATTCTAAAGTAAGAATTAGAGATGGGTTTCATGTGTGCGCATGATTCCTCAATCAAGCGCATGAATGCTCAATAATGCGCATGTTTCCGAATCATGTGCATTTTATTCCATCAAAAATTTATATAGAAAAATTAAATATAAAATAAGTATATGAATCTATCTATATACTTCAATTCTGGGTTGTACGCTTTAACATTTTTTTATTGGTCATCCGAAAAATGTGACCTAAATGCAGGAAAACTAATGAAAACATAAGATGATTATGACTATTATCATGGTCGAGTAATTATAATATGCAAGTAATCATTATATCATTTTTCAATGCCCTATTTAATGCCCTTAAACAACACAAAATTGTGAACATGAATGTCCAAATTGTTGTTTGATTGCCTAATATTCACAAACTATTTTGGGCTAAAAAAATTCACCATAGGTTAGTAAAGTAATTATTATAGCAAATTAATTCCTCTAAATTAGTAAAATCAGAGAGGTCTAGGATTCCTTCTAAGCATTTTTTAAAAGTGAAAGATAGCAAGCAAACATAGGTTCACCTTTGCTCCTGGTGTACCTCCTTTTCCCCAAGAAATTTAAATGAGATGGATTTTCAGCAGTTTTTGCCTGTAAAAATTATTGAAGTTTTGGGCGATATCAGTGGCTAATTCGAGATGCTGAGACTGATCTTGGCTGACAATAACCAAGTCCACATTTTAGAGAAAAATATCTGCTGCCATTAAAACTGCACTTTTTGGTGTTGGTCTTTGGTAATAAATATATTATCCTTAATATCGCAAAAACTTTCAACAATTCGGCCATACTTGGCTCCCGTCAAAGTTGGCCTTATTCCCTTTAATATTTTTGGGTGAGCCTGTCCTGCCATGCCTAAACAATTTTAACTTTATAAACGGGATAAAGGTAGAAAGCCTTGGTTATTCATTCTTCCTTATAGCCAAACTCTTGAAGAACTATATAATGGTCTAGTTCAAGAATAAGTGCAAGTTCAAGAACAAATGCAAGTGACAAATGCTCCGTTATAGATAACATATGGTTAATAAAAAAATAGTGAATATATTAGCGAATATCAAAAAAAGTTATATTTAACCAAATATTTAATGATTGATTTCTAGAATTTTTGGTTGGAATTTTTGCCGTCCAGATTATCTGATAATCAATCAATTTTCTCAGTGACTCGTACGTAGTTTTATATTGATCTACAAACCACGATTATATGATCAATGAGCTAAAACTAATATAGCAATATAATTTGCAACACTTATTTTAAAAATTGGCATTCACCAATAAAACAAAGCTGAATAATATCTGTCATTGGAGTAATGAGCTTTGTAACAAACTTTTTATAGTTAGCTTATACCGATTCAAACTATCCCACAATATATTGTGTAGCGAACAAATAACGGAAAATCGTCGCTTCACCCATCATTAACCCGGGTTCAACCTGGGTTGGGTTGGGTTGGGTCAGACCCGGGTCGGGTTTGGCATGAGGTGGGTCAGACCCGGGTCAGTTTTGGCATGAGGCGGGTCTGATCCAGGTCGGGTTTGGCATGAGGCGGGTCTGACCCGGGTCGGGTTTGACATGAGGTGGGTAAGACCCGGGTCGGGTTTTGACCCAAGTGGGTCTGACCCGGTTTAGGCCCAAACCCGACCCAACCCGACCCATTAAGACCCTTAATGAGAATTTCCCTGTGCAATTTTGTGGACTTGACGTGCATCTTTTTTCGCTATAACCTTTTCTAATTTAGGCACAATGACGAACCCAGTCTCATCCATATTCCATATTTGTGCTGCAGAAAGCGAATTTTCATCGATAATTTGTTTAAGTTTTTTGAAATAGTCAGCAACAATAGTTTTATTTGCTTTTTGTGCCCTTGCCTCTGATAAGTTTTGAGGAACATGAAAGGACAACTCAGGGTGATTCTTCATAAAACGTTCCCACCAGTCTTGACCTGGCCCATCTTCTCCAAACGGGTGTGATCGTTTATTTAACTTCATCATTTCCATCACGCAATGATTAATCCCTCGTTTTGTTAAACCAAACCAAAAGCTTCTGCATGTTAATGCAGTAGCCGACAAGCTGATTTTCTTTATGACTGGTGAGAACATTGGGTGCACCCGGACGTTTAGGGGGACTACCATTAGTAACTGCACGCCGAAGTGTAGTTTCCGAAAGACCAAAGTCTTTCACTAAGCTATTAATACTTGGAGGTTTGGACCCGAGAGAGCAATGATTTAACTTTTTAAGTGCAGCACTGATTGCATCACCTCTTTTAGCAGAAGAAGTTTTCATGTTTGAATAAATTTTTATTAAAAATTATCGAAATAAAAAAAGTTACAAAATTAAGTATAAAAGATCAAGATAACGTGACGCATGAAAATTTGCCGGTAAATATTGTTCTGTTTAGATGTTGTAGCAATATTAGTCACACAAAATCATTCGCGTGCTGTTCGCGTACTAAATTAAATGTCCATACTTGCTGCGTTATGTTTAAGTTGGAATCCACGTGTATATTATAAGTAGGGGTAATATGGCGAATTGGAAATAAATGAAAATATATCGTGACTCCATGATTGGATTTGAACAATTTTTTTACCATTCGAATCCTCTCAATGAGATGATTTGAATGGTATAGAAATTGTTCGGATCCGATTATAGGATCACAATATATTTATATTTTTTTACAATTCGCCAAATTACCCCTATTCGCCAAATTACCCCTTTTTACCTTATGTAGCTACGATCACAACAAATAAGGTTAGATCGTCATGATTATTACAAATCCCGTAACTTTTGTCAGGGGAGTGTACATACATATTTGTCATGATCAAATTACATTATTATGAAAATTGATAAACATTTATATAATTTATTGTTCTTACTAATAAATCTAGAACATAAAAATTTTATAAATGTTCTCTTTGAGAACATTTCAAGAGGATAAAATGTTCTCAAATAAAAGAACCTTTTTCTAAATATCATTGTTCTTAAAAAAACTCAAATGTTCATTGAGAACTATGAGAATATTGAATTTTAAACACTGCTCACGATATAACTCTATGTATTTCTATAATTTTGAGCATACTTCCTAATTGTAATAACATTTACTAAATCAAGTGCCTGTAGAACAGTTTTTTGCAAGCCAGTTTATGTGTAATCACAATGATCTCTTACATACTTCTTGGCCACCCCTAATACCTTTTAATAAAGTTTAAGTTCATAGTGAAACTTCAGATAAAAAATGCAGATATGGCCAGCACCTTCGATTAGTTCCACAATAGCAGATTTTTAGCGACAAAATCTGGTTAAAAGCCATAATTTTTTTCACACAGCAAACTGTTTGACCTGAATTCTCCTTTTTTTACACTTTAAACAATCTAAATCTATTCTGTCTTTCCAAAGTTCCCTTTCTTTCAATGCTTTCTTTATTCCTTTTGGCTTTTTTCTCAAATTAGGGTCAGGATAATTCTCTTCAACTACCATTTCTTGTACCCTTTGGTGTCTATTAAAGTTGGTAAAGGTTGTTAATTGCATTATATCATGACCTTTGTTTATTTATCATACTATAAGGGCATTATTTGCAAACGCTCTGTGATTCATGCTGTTATTAAAAGTGAAGACAGCTGTTGCACTGGAGAATTTTGTTTTAAAAATAGGGATCACTTTTTCTTTAATTTGTTCTAAAAAATGTTAAACTGTCCAGAAAATTATTTTATTCTTACCGGGTGTAAGACAGCAACAGGACCCTGAAATATACATAGATAGGTCAGGTATGAGTTTGCTTATTTTTAAAGTTTTTTATACAGATCTTTTCTATTTATAGTAATTTTTGCTTATTTTTGAGGTTTTTTCTACAGATCTTTTTTTTAGTAATTTTATAATTAACCTGACCCATTTATATATATTTCAGAATCCTATAGCAATGTGCTTTTGCAGAAACATTCAGATAGCTTTGTTTTTCTTCTTTATTTAGTTGTAATCAACCACATGCTTTTGAAATAAATTCATTTACTATGATTAATTTTCAGGTTTCTTTTTTATGCAATAGAATCTATTCATTGTATACCCAGATCCCTCTTTTTCTATTATTTGAGTAGAAGATATACTCATCGTAAGTGACAAGAATCAACTCTTATTCACCAACTCGAACTAATGGCAGAATCGTTCTATTTTTACTCCTTCATACATTGACCTTCATTGTTCTAAAACACTTATTTTTTCTAAAAATCTATTTTGGTATTCAACAACATTCCTTTGTACATGCTCATCAAAGTATATACCCTTTTAGTATTTTTCAAAATGACATTCTAAAACATTTAACCATTGTTTAGCTGTTCTCAGGCTAATCAATTTTCTGGTCCCCCTAGTATACTTGGGCAAAATAGCCGAATCAATATACTGCTTAAATTGAAATGGACTAACACCATTTAGCCCTGATTCTTCTCTTATCCATTGTTTGCACTTCAATGCGACATTTTCATTGATTACCAATCATTTGTATTTTTGATATTGGCCACGAAAGGAATGTAAAAACTTTTCTTAGTATAAATAAAAATTACTAAGAAAGCAGATTTTTTTTATATTTTATGAATGTGGATTGATATAAATTATACCTGCTGCGATTTCACTTTCTTTTAACTTTCTATAGCCCTTATATAGCCTTATAAAATATTTATAAATAGCTCGTTTCTCGTTATATTCAAAAGCGGTAAATGCTTTTTCATTTTTTGAGGTCTTCCCAAAGTTGGTAATTATATCACAAATTCATAACCTGCTTCCTCACCACTATCACAATTTTTATTATCATCGCTATTCTCGCTTTTGTTTTCACTTTTGTTCAAAATTAAATATAATGGGAATGCTAATACTGATGCTAGGGATGCTGATACTAGGGATGCTGATACTAGGGATACTGATGCTAGGGATCTGATGCTAGAAATGAAAATACTGGGATGCTAGTGCTGAATGTATTGGTGATGCTGATGTCAAAGGCAGTGTCTAAAATTCAATGTTCTCAGTGTTCTCAGAGAAAATACACAATTTTGAGAACATAAATTATTAAAATTTGTTCTCTATTTGAGAACATTTAATAAATTCTTTTAATATTAAAAAAAAATTAATTTTCCTATATAAAGAATATTAAAATTTTTCTAATAACATTAAGAAATTAAAAATGTTCTTTTTGAGAACATAAAACCAAATTTGAATTTTAAACACTGGCCAAAAAACTGGTTATTTTGAGAGTTCCTTTAGCAGTACTGGTAAGCGTGCTAGAGGCACTAAATTTGCAATAATAGGTTGATTTTGGTATACCTTTTACCAGTATTGTTATTGGACATGTCCAACACTATGTTTTTTGTCCAATGTCCAAGATTGTCCAAAACTGTCCAAGCCTATGTCCAAAAAAATTTACAAAAAGTTTATATTAAAGCCAATATACCTTTATATGTATTATTTGGGGTTCTATTTAGGTCCTCGCTACCTTCAAAACAAACCAAAATAAGAAATATATCTATCAACTTACTATATATGAACTAAAGCTGCTAGTGAAATTAAACTGTAATAGTGTACCAATTTAAGGCTTAAATAATTAATGAATTAATTTAATAAATATAAAATTATATATTTTTTTAGTTCTGAATTCATTTTTAAAAAAATTAAAATAGATAATCTTAATAAAATTTTAAGTAATTTTAATTTGAAAAAATGTCCAAGATGTCTATAAAACGTCCAATGTACTTTACTGCCTTTTACTGTCCTTATTTTCATTTTTTGTTCTATGCAAGGGTATAGTAAGTAAACGTCTTCCTCCTTATTAATGTCTTTATTTTTCTCATAATTACTACAGTCTCAGATATTACCAAATTTGGGGGTCATTTAAAGCAGGGTGCAGTTATATGATTTTGACTTTTTAATTAAAGTTAGGGTAAGGGTTAGCGGCGGTTAGGGTTAAGAATAGTATTATAGTAAATTGCCTTCCCGACATTTTTTGTTAATGCCCCAAGGTAGGTTTTGACACTCGTTTCTTGTATTTTTGCGGTTTTTCACTTTTTTTCTTCTTTTTTTCTTTGTCGGGCTGATCCGGGTTGATCAAAACAAACAAGTTGATTGGCGCCATATCACGTGATTGCACCCTGCTTTAAACGACCCCAAATTTGGATGATGTAGATCGCACCTTTTATGGTAATCAAAAAAGTTCTAGAGATTTCTAGCGCGCATATGAAAATCCTTGTAAATTCGAAGTCTGAAAATGCAAATTTCTGCACATAATACTGTAATACCTAGCTATACCAGATATGCAAATAATTATTTAACTTCTTTTTTTATATCGCTAATTAAATTAAAAATATTTATAATACTGTACTTTATTTCACTCCAAAAGTTTAATTTAAGTCAAAAGTCTGTACCAACTGCATATATTATGGAGCCGTCGCCAGAGATTTTATCAAGTCAAGCCGATTATAAGCCTGCAATAGAGATTTGCTTTGGCTATATCGAAAAAGCTAAGTGATGCATGAATTCTAATCGGCTTATTATTACATTACAGCAGTATAAAAGAATAGTTATACTAATTAAATTCAAAAATAATTTTTAGATACCGTATTTATACGTAAAAACGCACTGATGCGCATTATTTCAGGACACGCATATGCGATATTTGCATCATTTTGACAGGTTTGACTACCAGAAGGGCGTATGTATATTTAGGGAGCACGTTATTTGAGACGCGTGTAAGCGTTATTTTGAATTAAAAAAACAATTTTCAAAAAAATGGGAATTTTGAAATAATGCGCATTTGTGTTACATGCAAATACGGTACAAATATTAAGTTATCAAATGTATTATTTCATTACGTTATATTAGATATTTCTGTATTTATCTAAACTAATCATGCTATATTACCAGAATTTGGACTATAGTCGTTCTCAAGCATCAATCTCAAGCAAATGATCGTATTAGGGAGTTTCGAAGTTAAAACCAGAGAATCTTCTTATTTTATAACCCCAGAGTTGGAATTGAGAATATGGTCGTTCTTAAGCATCAATCTCAATATAATTAGCAAATGATCGTAATGGGGGGTTTCAAAGTTAACAAATAAGTAACGCCTTTCGAAAGTAGATAGGATTTCTTCAATAGCGTTTTTACTATGTTGAATTATAGGCCAGAAAAATAAAATAAGATTCTCAGATTTTACCTTTGAAACCTCCTAATAGTGTTCAACTCTTATAAAAATCCTCTCATTTCTGAATAATTTCTTCCAGAACATCGCCATATTTTTCTTCTCATTTTTCTGCAGTATCATTCTCATAATTATTCAAAATAAACTCATTATACATATATAAAATTTTTGATGAAATTTTGAATATGCAATTTATGATGTAAATGAATCTTCTCAAGTGTCATTTTCGATGCGATTAGTGAGTAATCGTATTAGTGCTCATTTATTATGATCAATCTAAATGAACATTGAATCAATACTTGAGCAATCCCTTTTTGATTCTTCTATGATTTATCAGATTTGTCATCAAAATTGCAAAAATATTCGATGTCAACAACATTGATCAATTCATTATGATTAGATTTAAAAGTATCATACAAATATTGCACTTATTTTTTAATTGAGAACTGTTTGTCAGGACTGCCACTTTTTTTATTTTTGATAATGATATTTAACAATTAATTGAAGAACTGCTCAAAAGCCTTCTTTTCGTCTTTCTCAACACCAATACCATGTTGATAATTGTATTTGAGTGTAAAAAGTTGTTTAGAGTCCATTTTTTTAAAAAAGTGTTTCAAAGTGGCTATCTTTGATTTTTTACTAAAGTTCTAATTAAATTTTGTTTTAAGATAATTTGTTTCGGACTTTTCAAGTATTCTATAAGATGAATGCCTAGAGCCCACATATAATATTGATAAAAAAATAAAAACATAGCCTTATCCTTTGGCTTTATAAAAATAACAAGTGAAAATTTCCAGGCGATTTATCGTCTAGATAATAAGTTGATACATTTTAAAATATCTAAAATATCGATTTCTTATGAATTTAATAATATTCGATAGATTTGGGGTAAATCGTAATAAGTAATATTAGAACGAATCACTTTGAAACAGTTTTGATGAACAGTTTTCAATTAAGATACATTTAGAATCTTGCAATTTCTTTATAATAAGAATTATATTATTTTAATTTGATAAAAATCTGATAATAAATTGATCAATGTTGTTGATATAGGCTTGATTGATTAATCCCAATAGTGTACCGCACACCCAATATGACATACCGCTAAACCAAATTCATGCCATGCTATAAGCATACTATGATAATTATACATGATTGCCAGTTGGTGAATATCTGTAAATCTATTTACAATTATTCACCTTACCAGACATGATCCGATTAGTTTTAATAAACCGATATTAACAATAACGATAATAACTCTGCTTGCTAGATATCAAATACAGAATAATGTCCCAAACAGCATGCTTTTTTAGAAATAACTTCTAAAACCAATATGCTCATTTTTAAAATTAGCATACCTCTAACAGCAAATTGAATAGAATTAATACTCCACAAGGTCATTAAAAATTTTTGAGAATGAAAGTCTTTGATGAGAAATTATTTTGGGATCAGATCTACAGGGGTCATGTCTGATAAGGTGAATAATTTAATTGTGAATTGATTTACTGACCGTCACTTATATAGAGTCTTTGCAAATTCAAAAATATATGTTATCTGTTAGTATGAGCTTGTGTTAATCTTGAGTAATCTCATGATGCACATGTAACTTGTAGTCTGCTAAAAATTTATCCAAATCTTGCAAACTTTAATTTTAGCATTACTTTTAGTTTAGCCATTCAAATTATTTTTTTTTGTTGTTTCTAAATAAAGGATCAAAATTGTGAACACATGAGTCTATTAATACACGTTATACAAAGTTTACATTATCCGGGCACTATTTTGAATTAAAGTATGTTTTTAAGCGTACAATTTGGAAGTAATGTTTATGGCGTCATTTCGTAACCACCATATATAATAAAATAATAGAAGTAATAAATTAATATAATATGATTCATGTACTGTAATAAAGTGCAATTTATGTCATTAGCAAGCAAAAAAATATGATAATGAACTTTTTATTTTTAATTAATAAATACTTTACTAGTAATCATTATAAAAGCCTTATTTTATGCTATTATATTTCTAAAATATTTATTTATTAGTTTCTTACTAACACTATTAACGAGCTTGGCAATAGGCTAGTATATGGCTTAAAAAATGCGAATATTATGCTTTCGCAAAAATGTAAGATTTTAGCAAAGTATATTTGCCGACTATTATGCTATTGAGATATAATTTTGTTACATTTTGGCAATATATTAATAATAATATTGGTAAAGGACTAAAAATGAGTAATATTTAACTAACTTATTAGGCATTTAATAGCGCTAATAATGCATTTATATTGCTTATAATTTGCTAATATTTGCATATTTTAAAATTTTATTTCTGGCAATTTCGGGTTGCGGATGACTAAAGTTGCACTTGGCTCAAATTAAGCCCGAAATTAGATGTTGTATCAAGTAATTGTCAATCCTCCATAACTGTATTTTGGAGAGATTAGCTATTAAAGATGTGCACTTTATAAATTATTTTACTTTGCTTAATGAACTAATTTCAAAGGCCTAATTTTTGACAATTTCAGCATATTCGTGGTGGGTTTTATGCGCTTAGTAAATGCATAAAAATTAATTTCGAAATTCACGTAATTTTATAATTCTAGTATTAACTTCGAATAATAAACCTTCAAGGTATTTTTCCTTTGTCTTAGAATACCGTAAACTTGCCGCATAAAAGACCGGGTCTCTTACACCCACCAAAATTAAAACATACTATTAGACCCTGGGTCTAGTAACATGGTGGAGAGTTTGTACCATTAGAAGGAAAAATTTAAAAAAACTGCATATTTTACATTCATAGTAGGCAGCCTAAATATTTAAAAAGAAACGCTTTTGGTTATTGTAAATTTTGAGATTCTCACCCGAGTCTAGTACATAGGGGTCTGATATCTGGGGGGTCTTGTATACGGCAGTTTACGATACTCAAGGTCAACATTTGAGTTACCAGCAGTCTTTTTCTTGGAAAGCAATCGCCTAAAATTTTTCTAATAGTTTAATCATTTAACTGTATTGATCATTTAATTTACCTAGCATTAAGACCATTTTTGTTCATGATCAACGTACAAAAAAATTTTTTACGCTTGTGATACGTTGATAAATTAATGTAAATATAGATTATGTATAATTGAAATAAAAAATTGGTTCATTAGTTAAGATGTATTATTTTGTGGATATAGGAAGTTTTAAAATCAATAATCAACTCGTTGTCTAATTTAAAAACAAACATTGTAACTTTAAAGTTAATCATTAAAATATACAACTAGATATTTAATTACTTAGATAAATAACATATTGTACATTGTATATTGATTTTTATACATTGCAATATTCAAAGAATCCCCCGTTTTTCAATGCTTTTTTAGATTGATTAACCCAGGTTAATTATCTAAATTTATTATTTTTTTATAACTTCGTGATGATGTAGACCGGGACCTCTAAGTTGATTTCTAGTTATGGAATTGTAAATGAATATCTTTGTGGAAAGATAGAATTTATTAGTCGCACATAATAGATTTTCAAATACCTTAATTATCGTTAGTTATTAACGGTAAACTTATATAACATTCTATTAATGAAAAAAGTTCAAATATTATTAGATATAATAATATATAGTTATTATATAGTTGTCTGACGATTTAAAGTACGATTTAATTTCATATATATAATATGGAAAAAATCGGATGTTCATATGTTTTTTTAAAAAAAAAACTCTATTACAAAATAGAGATTGGCAAAATAGCAACCGGGGATGGCATGTCACTATGTCCAATTGGGCTAAATTTTTTTTTTGGACATATGACCATTTTCAATTGGACATATGAGCCAAAAAAAAATTGAACCAAATTGGACATAGTGATATGTCATCCTAGATAGCAACATATTATTACTTAAATTTTTAATAATTTCTTATGGTGTAAACAAAAATCATTCAGCAAATTTTTAAGTTTAAAAAATTTACTCTCAAGATTACGTTTGAAAGCGTGATATGTAATAATCATTCGTTATAAGCAATAAATTGGTAATTATACATAAATGTAAATATTGAGTAAACATAATAAGTAATTGATACTTACTTACATTATTACATTACCTTGCCAATCTCTATTGCAAAAGCAAACTTGATCGGCAGAATTGTGTCTTTCAGTTGTATATGTGAATCTTGTGAATCATAATCAATCGTAATAAAAAAATAGGTAATAATAATATATATGAATAGTTAAAGGCTTAAAATTCATATTGCTTACGTAACTTGTTACATTGCCTATCCCTAGACTGAATTGATTACCGACCCCGAATTTATTGAACGAAAAATTGAAATCATCACGTCACATGAATTAAAGGAAGCACACATAACATTCATTCATAAAATACACTTACGGAGGATTGCTATATTTTATTGATGATGCACTAACATAATAAAGAGAAAGAGAAACATATTGAGCAACTCGTATTAATATGAAGCCTTCTAAAATACCATATTAAAGAGATCTTTTTTTTTTTTTTGTATCAAAAGAAACCGAATTATCATAATTACATTCGTTCAAATTTACTTAGAAACATTTCGAATTAAATAACATAACTTTTTTATTAATCTAAAATAATTATGAACAAAATCTTAATAATTATACTAATTGCTATATTTCCCATCGTTTATGCTAATGGAGGTTATCAAGATTGCTCACTTTATACCATTAAAGATGCTGATTTGGGCATGGTTTTTTTCGACCCAGATCCTCCTCTTTTTGGACTTCCATTAAAATTTAATTATTCTATCAGTGGCTTAAAACCTACAACTACTTCTACCTCTCTTTTCTTTGCATTTTTTAGTGAAAATGCCAATGTTCCCTTCGATGCGCATATAATGCAAGTCAAAAGTAACTTAACAGAATTGAATTTATCAGATCTATATGTCCATACGCCGTTAATTACGAGTGCTTACTCAATTATGGTTGCTTTGATTGATGATTCTGTAGGTTATATTCAATGTGTAACTTTCCCCCGTTTTTTTTATTAGTCTACTCATTCTTCTAGATTCTTTTTTCTTTTCATTTTATATTGTTGATTTTTTTATTTGTTATTTTTTTATGCGTAAAATATCAGATAGTCATAGCAGAATGAAGCAGTTTTGTGCGTAATTGTTGCCAAATAATTCACAATAGTTTTAATTTTTAATTATGGTTCATGAGAATGGTATTGGTGTGTTGTCCTGGCACGAGTTGTTCACAAGCTAGGCATAATACTGAAAAGCGGCATTAGTCTACACAAGCTAAATTTTTTTGATTTCACAACCTAAAATTTAAAATGACCTGCCTCAAAAAATTTTATATACAGTAGAAATTTTTTTCAAGTTTGATCTGTCTATTTGCCATATATGTGAACTTGGGTAGCTGCGCGCTTAAACCTTTAACTAGGAACTTAATAAATTAGGTTGTTTGCATTAATAAGTAAAATATTATAACCCATATACTGCTTTTTGAAAATTGCTATATCTTTATTCTAGTTAACGCAATGATACTGATATTTGAAACAACTAAATTTACAAATACTCTTAATAATTTTTAACCTTAAAGATTAAATCTAAAAAAAAAGCATTCAAAAAATTTGGTTCTCAACATCAGCAGACCTTAATATCAGCTGCGACAGATCCGTATCAGTTCATTGACAATCATTTAATATAAACCTCAATTCACGGACAATAATTTTCCAGAAAAAATTATTTTGCTGACAATTAATTCATAAGTTCATTTCATAAACGTTTATTTAAGCAACAGTTTATTTCATCAATGGTTCATCTCACGGCCAAGTTTTTTTTTTATAAATTACATTAACTTTAATTCCAAATCTAAATATAATTACTTTGTGAAATGAACTGCCATTTTGCGATGATTAAAAATAACAGGTGATTATCGAGTGATCTCGTGATGTGCTTGGCCTCGTGTATTTTTTTTTTACATTATCCCCATTTTTTATTATTACAGTAGTTGTATTATGTAGAGAAGAGTAATAAATTAAATTTTTTTAAATATTACAGCTGTTTTCATTATTTTTGGGACATCTGGTAAAAAATTGACCGAATGATTGTTTGGCCGATTAGATAAGTTAATGATTTCGGTGTGATCCATATAAAATAATTAATAAAAGCTATTTTTGTATGATAATAATCATTTTACGACAATAATGTGAGTGTGCTTAGTTTGTACGAAAATTTATCGAAAAAACTGTTCATGTCAACCAATAAACCTTAACAATAAATGTAAAAAAGGAATCAATATAAATTAGACTTTTATAACAAATATATTACTCGAACAGTTGCCGCTATTAAAAAAGTTAAATATGGTCATGAATTTGTCGACTGGTTTAAAAATGAATCTCGGGTTAGGATTCCAAATAACCAAGATATTATTAATATTTGTCGAGAATGCATGAAGAATTATGAT
>QKWP01000126.1:0-166552 GCA_003550325.1 Gigaspora rosea | reverse complement strand
TAGGGTGATAAATCAACTAAGTAATCAAAACTATGTCAGCTATATTGATCATTTTACTATGATCAGATTTTTATCAGTAAAATTAAAAAATGATCGATCAAATTATTTTAAGTCTTTTAATTATAAAGAAAAGCGTAAAATTCTAAAGTTTTCACACAAATATTGTACTTATTTATCTAATTTCTTTCAATTGAAAACACTGCAGCAGGACTATCTCAAAGTAACTATGTTGGTTTTTTGCAAAGTTCTAATTAAATTTTGACTTGCATGTTCAAGATAAAGCTATTTTGTTCGAATCGACGAAATTTTTAACATTCCGCAAGACGAATGCCTAAAACTTGCATTTTAATAGAAAATATTAGAAACATAGCCTTATTTTTAGATACTTTATAAACAACCTATGAAAGTTTCAAGGTAATTCCATGTCTCAATAATGAGTTGAAACATTTAGAATAATCGTTTAATAATAATGTAATAAAACTTTAGTCGTAATAGTCGTATTGCATATCGAATAAAATATATGTATATAGTGTCACAATTCGAAATTGTGACATTTGAAGATTCTAATTTTCCGATTAGTTTACCCCCCCCCCCCGAAGATAGATCTTCTCTTTATTTAGTATAGATAACTTCATTTCTATTTTTGTATAATTCATTAAATGTCAGTCAAAATTCGTGTAAACTTGATGATTGCCATATAATCATCCCTTTTTGTAAAATCTTCATAACACGTTAACGTGTTAGCACGTATGCGTGTTAAGGGGCGCGGATTATAAAAATTCTCAATAGCACGTCAACGTGCTAAGCTTAGTTGTACCGTCACGTAGCGTGTTAAACAACACGTTAACGTACCAAACAACACATCAACGTGTTGTATATTAAATTCAAATGTATATAAACGAATGAATTTGACTTCAATAAAGGGAGAGAACCCGATCCAATACAATATAACCCAATACAATACAATAAAATACAAGTATAGAAGTTTCCTTCGATTTTACTTAAAGAAAATAAAGGAAGTAAGCTAGTGTAGTGCTGAAGAGACCTTTATTCGAGTAAATCAGAAACCTATCTCCTAGTAACTATTAGAGTTAAATTGGTAAAACGTATACGCTCTCCCACCTTAATAGTTACAATAGTATAATCATTATTGTGTAACATAAAAATCTGCAATATATAAAATTCTATAATTTGCTGACATAGTACAGTACGTATAGTTCTTTTCCGGTTTCTGATTGGCTGGCAAAAGTGATCGGCAAAAATTTTAGCGTACAGTACGTAAAGTATAGTACTGTGCTCTAATAAAACTTTTTAAAATTGGGATTAATTTTAGCAAAATTTGATATTATGTAAAATAAAACCTTATTTTCATAGTCTGGAACTCATAATATTTTAAAAAAATTCACCTTCATATGTTAATAAGAAAACCAAGATCCAAATTGGTCAAATCTATGTTGTTTATAGTGTTTCGATCCTATTCTTTAAGGGCCATCCGGATTATATTCGGATCCTTTTTATGTATCCGGATGATAATCCGAATCTGGATAAATCCAATTGAATCCGGATTCTATATGAGCACAAAGTGCTATCACTTTACTCATTACATTTACGAATGGCTACAAATGCTAATATTTATTTGAAGTATACTAAATTTGAATAGTTTATTTCAAATATCTAACAAAATGAAATGCCGATTTCGAATTTAATAAATTAACAAAAACATGTCAGACAAATGCAGTGAGCTATTCGAAATATAATTAATTTCTGTGTATCAAGCGTAGGAAGTTCTTTAACAAATTTTGTAAGTTTTTTTTTAGTTGTTACTAGCGATTTGACCCGGGTGGGTGTCACCCGATAATTATTCGGATAAACGCTATCCGGATTGGAACTCTAGATAAGTTAATCAGGAAAATCTTTTAAAAATCTGTCTTATTAGAATTTTATATCATACCACTTATAGATTTGATTTTCATAGTGTATCGAACACCCCAATGCAGTATGGTTCCGTATTTGAATAAACATTTGTGGTTTCTATCACAATTTAATGTAAAACTTTTTTACAAAACTTACCGATTATGATTTACTGTAAAAAAAATTTCTGTACGGATGACCAGAATTGTATAGTATGGGAAATACAGTATGGTACCGGTATGGTATCGATTAGTATTTTCGTAAATCAATATGATATGGTATGGGTGAGCATATCAGTATAGTACACCCCCAACTTTTTAAATTTTGTACTATACTGATCGTGTTATATATATATTAGTGTTAGGGTTAGAATTATAGCTGATTATATAGTATGGTGCAGGTTTTAAAAATCAGCCTGTGTATTTTGGGTATTTACTGACCTGCTCATCTATACCATATTGATGAAACATTTTACTTATTTGCGCGGGTAACACAAACCAAAAAAGGAAATCCGATTTTGTAAATAAACTAAGTGCGTGGGATAGAATTTTAGGGTTAGGGCCTTAACGTTAGAGACTATAGGGTTAGAGTGATGCTTAATATAAGTAATTCGATTCAAACATTAGTTTTTGCGTATTTTCGCTTTTTTCTTCTTTTACGCGTGTTCGAATTCTTCGTCGGGCTGATCCGGAATAGTCAAAATTTGCACTCTCCGATTTGCTATTTCCTCTCCAGGAGCTTGTATTACCCGCGCAAATAAGTGGATGCGGGTGTAAAATACCCTTATTCGATTCATTCTGCTGTAACCTTTCAATATTTGGTTCATGATTTACTGTTGTTACAAATCGACACTGATAATCTATATTAGTCTTAACATTTTGATCACGGGTTGTCTTGATTATTTACTTTATTGCTATATTAGTTTTAGTATATTGATCACATTTTGGGTATAACCATGGTTTTATTGGTTGGTAGATCAACATAAAACTACAAACTACAAGAATCGCTGCAAATTTCAATAATTAATAATATAATTTATATTATCGAAAAACTACGCTATTATTACTGAAAATAATTTGGACAAAATTCATCATGTGCCCCACTAATTTTCAAATCAGCTGAAATAAATAATCGTTACATTCACATTTACTAAAGGGAGTGTAATGTATTTATCGTCGATTGCTGGTCAAATTGATAATCACATGTAAGATCTTTAGGGATTATGTTCCGGATAATCCTAATCCTTAATCCGTAAATATTACGGATCTATCCGGTTAAAATTAACGGATACGGATATCCGTATTCAATCCGAATCATCTGATCCATTCGGATTAGCGGATTACGGATTGAAACACTAGTTGTTACAATGCTGATTAGTCGATCATACGTATGATTTCATATGATTACAATGTAATTAACAACGCCCATAGCTATCCCACAAAAAATTTTACCCCACGTGATTTCGACCAATCGAATTTCAGGATCAGGTGTAACGTAAAAATCGAAGCGAAACAACTTTTTTACAAATAACGCGAATAGCTCTAAATTTTAATTAGGAAACCACCTACTGCGGCCTAATTAAAAATATTCCTTGTGAAATTTTACTAATAAACTTAACCCTACCCTACGTTGTTCTCACCCTAACCCTAACTATAACGAGGTTTATTTTTACGCGCAACTTTTTACTTAGAACGCAAAACCCATTTGTTTTGACTATCACGCTACACACACTTGATTTTAAAATTTGATTGGTCAAAGTCACGTGGGGTAAAATTTTTGTGGTAATGTAAAAAACTCCCTTAAACAATCGTGAAACGTGAATTTGCCAAATTTGCTTTAACTAAAAATGTCAATCAAATGTTTCACGAATTTGAAAGCATTTAGTATAATGTTTAACGCTTTTGATTAGTTATGCAACCCGTGATCAAAATGTTAAGATTAATATAGCGATGAGCAAGTTATGATCATGAATGAATCACGATAATACCAAATCAACCTAACCACATACAGCATTTGTGTGTCGATTTGTAACAAAATTTTTTACAGTAAATCATGAATAAACCAAATATTGAAATATTACAGCAGATCAGTATGTTATGAATGATCAATAATAGGAATACGGGTATTTTATACCCATTTGGTTATCTTATTAACAGATCAGCATGGTATAAATGAGCAGATCAGTATAGTACAGGCTGATTTTTAAAGCCTATACCACACTGATCAGCTATAATTCTAACACTAACGCTATATATACATAACACCGGATCAGCATGGTCTTAATTTGCGAGAATATTAATCGATACCATACCTGTACCATAATGATCTGCTGTAATTTCCCCATACTATACAATGG
Source organism: Gigaspora rosea (assembly GCA_003550325.1). Taxonomy (NCBI): domain Eukaryota; kingdom Fungi; phylum Glomeromycota; class Glomeromycetes; order Diversisporales; family Gigasporaceae; genus Gigaspora; species Gigaspora rosea. Next base: position 162,285 of record QKWP01000126.1, on the reverse strand, counting down.
TCATCCGTATATACTGATCTGTTATAATCTCAAATATTGAGTGTCATTATTTCATGTCATATCCATTTACCAATTAATAAAAAAAATAAGCGAAAAAAAATTTAGTAGTATAATAATAATAATAATCTAAACCTTCTAATTCAGAGTTTGTCCATTTAAACAGTTTTGATTGGTTACCTGTGAATTGGTATGATTCTGTCGATATATGTCAAATATGTAACTATTACGACTTCTTGCATGATTGTCAAATTTGGAGATCGTCTAAAGTCGTAATTTTTATTATTAGAAAATGCAGTAAAATAATATGAGTAAATAATAAGCGGCAATTGGCGCTGCTTAATTAAAACAATACTAAAATAGCACACATTTTTGATCGAAAATGCTGTGCTGTTTATTCATAATTTTATAAGATAAACTAGATCATGTGTAAAATGTGAATGTAAAAAATTATAACAATTATAATTAACGTCATTATGCTGCAAAATTGCATTATTAATCATTAATTATTATATGTTATTATTAGAAAAACACTAAAAAAATGCACAAACACAAAATACCGTGCAGTGATTGGCTGTTTATTCGGATAATGTGTCAAACGTGATCAAAGCGTGTGAAAAACTATATAAAAATAAAAATATGAAAAATTGTGGTTATAGACGGAAATGTAATCTATGAATTCTACCGCCAACTAAAAAATTTGATTCAATTCAAGTCGACATAAAGTCGACATAGTGTTCCGCAGACCCGATCCGAGATCCGGATCCGATTCGGATCCGATCCGATGGTACGGGTATGATTCCACAATTTTTTGGATCCGGGCGGTTCCGAATCTCTACAGAGATTCTATCGGATATATCCGATAGGATCCGTTATAATGATACCTATCTTCTAATTTCACTTTTATAAAACTCTTCGAATTTCTATGGGCTGAGTTTAAAGCTTGGATGCGTTGTCCATTTTCATAAATTTTAAGATATCCACGGATATTAACGTAGAATACATTTTGTTTGCATGGTTTTGTTCTAATTCGGTACTTCTGTACTTTTCATATTTGGGTTTTTCCTTTTTTTTTTGCTTGTTTTTTTTTTTTTTTTATATTATTTTAATTAAAATAAATAAAATTTTCCTTAGTTACCGTGAAAATCTTGATCATGGATCAACCTGTCTTTGCCTTGTATACTCTCCTTTAGGAATCAGATCATGCCAAATTAGCCTAAAAAAATCTTTACATTTTTATATACTCTGCACTATACATTATTGTATACTCTTTACTCTATTTAATTTACTATTTCGAATTCGTAAACCATTACTAGAGTACTGCCCACCCACCTTCCACCTTGCAAACTTACGTTTTATTTATACTTTTTTGATGAAATTTCTTGTCTATTTTATGATATAAAAATTAGATGTTTTATCTACTTTATCCGTATTAACGTTAATCTTTATATTAATAAGCCTCAATTATTGTTTAAAATAAAGATTAAAATTTTTTTCTTATTTATTAAATACCTTATAATAAACCGCAACAAGCAATCTAATACAATATAGTCTTTTTTAATATTGTGTAAGTTAGAAATTTTTGCCCGAAATTTCCAATTGGCCGTTGGCCGTTTGCCAACCAATTACTAAAAAAATTGGCCGCAAAAAATTGCCAACACTGACCAAATGTACTGAGCAACATGGGTGGCACTTCGTGCCACCCATCGTACTAACGATTCATATAGAATATGGATTGAATAATTAAATCCAGATTCGTCCAGATTCAGGTTATATACAAAGTAGTATTCAGATTCGATTGAATGGTCTTTAATTAAAGAATAGGATCGAGGTACTATTACCTTTGTTAACTCTCATATGTAATTAATACTACAGTATAAGTGAAGCTGCTATAATTTAAACTTATTAAACCTAAAGAATGGTTTTTTGTCTTATTACAAATCTTCATCATGACGACTAATTCACAGACCGCATCAAACATTTAATTTTATATTTTAGAATATAATTTATTATTTTACGGTTTCTATAAAACTTGTAGGTACAGGAAAATAGAAGATACTGGCTAGTTTATTATTAAATTTAAGATACATATAAATTCACTATCGAATTACTAAACCTTTTGAACAAAAGCGATACTATTGGTAAAAATTGTATGCTTTTCGAATTCCTTATGGCTGAGTCTAGAGCTTGGATCCGTTATCCACTTTTATAAATTTAAGATATCCACGGATATTTATAATTCAGTTTATTATTTAACAGATAACAGATCCAAACTCTAGCGTTGGCTAATTTTTTTTCCGGTGGCTTTATTATGGAATTAGTTCGATAAATGGAATTGGTAAGTAAAAAAAATCCCACCGCCATTGTCTTGGATTTTGCCAAACTATATATTCTTACTAATTTGGGCTTAGTTTGATGTAAAAGCCCCTATAATCATTCGATATTAACTAGAGAAGTGACCCGATCATAAATTTTATAAAACTGGTTTATATATACAATTTATGTTCGGGTTATATCTCTAAATATTAATAACAGAATTTGCCCTCAAAAATGAATATCCCATTTATTGTAATTAAAATACGTATTATTAAAAAATAAATTATTAATCAGTACAATTTTATAGCTTAGAATTAAAAAAACAAAGCCTCAATTAATCAATTATGTATAAAATAAGCTCTCATTTCTTAAAGTTTCGAAATAATTTTTTTTTTATAACAAAAAAAAAAAAATTAATAAAAATACTTTCGCCAACAATGTCATTCGAATCGACATACTATTCCCTAGATGATCTAAGCGCAGATGAATCGTATCAAAGTGAATTATATTCGGAAGCATTTAGAGAATTAAGCCTGAATGCACCAGACCCGGAAACTATACATCCGTACGAACCTAACCCAGATGAAGTTAGTAGTGAGGCTTCTACAAAAAAATTAAGGTAACTTGAAAAATTCAATAAAAATAATTGATTCGTATACTTACAAAATTTCTAATTTTTTTTTGTAGATCGTTTGTATGGAAGTATTTTGAAAAAGTGACAGATAAACCAAAAGTGAAGTGCAATATTTGTCTTAGAGAGTTAAAATATAGTGATAGAACAACATCAAATATGCGAAAACATCTTAAAATACATAAAGGCAAAGTCCCTGAGTTGTGTGTACCAAATGTAGCAAGTGTTAGTGTTTTAGACATGCGAAATCAGCCAAAAAAATTTATAACGAATCTTTTAATCAAAAAGAATTTGTTGATATGGTTAAACGATGGGTTGTAATTAATAATCAGTTATTTCAAATTGTTGAGGATAAAGAATTTAGAATATTGATCAAGTATTTAGAGCCTCGTGCATTAGGTATAATAGTATTTAAAATTTTTTTTAACCAAAAAAAATAATCGTATTAATAACTTTATTTTTTTTGGCAGTTCCGTCAGCAGATCTTATAAAAAGGCATATTATGGAAAGTTTTGATGGAGAACGGGAACAATTTAAAAAAATGCTACAAAAAGTTCCTGGAAGTTTTGCATTAACCACGGATATTTGGACAACTGACACTAATGACAAGTCTTTTATGTCTGTTACTGTTCATTTTTTAAATACATCATAGAAAATTAAACATGTTTTTCTTGATTTTATTTCCATGGATGAGTCACATACAGGTATTGCAATTGCAAATGCAATGGAAAATTGTCTTCAGTCAATGAATATTGTCTCAAAATTAACAGCAATTACATGTGACAATGCATCTGCTAATAACAAGTTTTTTCTTGATTTTTCTAATTCTATTTCTCAAGCAGGATTTGTTTTTGATAATATACAGCAATCAATACGATGTTTTGGTCATGTCCTGAATCTCACGGTACAAAGCATGTTGAAGATCATGGGAAAAGAATTAAAAAAGGTTATATATATTTTAATTATTTATATAAAAATTTTATATTATACAATATATATATATTGTATATATTTTTTACTTTATATCTTTTTTAGTTGCGTGGCTAATTAAAAGTATTAGAGCATCTCGAAATCGTCATGAAAAGTTAAAACTAACTAGTACATTAAAACCAATTCTTGACATTGTTACACGGTAGAATTCCACATTCGATATGTGTGAGCGAGCGTTTAAATTGCGAACTGCATTGGATGCCGTTGTTTTTTCCGAGGCAGAGTTACACCAGTATATTATTACAGATGAAGAATGGGAAAGAATAAACCTTCTTGTTGATGTTTTGCGACCCTTTAAAGATGGTATTTAATTGCTAGCTATAATATATGCCCATTTATAATAATTTTTTTAAAAAAAATTATTTTTAATTTAAACTAGCAACTGTTTTTATGTCTTCATCGGAATATCCAACTCTGTCAATAGTTGTTCCTCTTTATCACACTTTGTTTGATACACTTGAAGAAACTATAAGGCAGAATAATACAATAGAATAGCTTGTACAGGGGTGTGAGGCTACAAAATCTAAACTTACAGATTATTGTCATAAAACTAACATTCTACATCTTGCTGCAATTGTGCTAGATCCACAACTTAAATTAGATTATTTCAAAGGTCTTGAATAGTCATCACAAAAAATTACTCAAATTAAAAATATATATGTATGGTATTTTATTATTTGTACTATATAATATCCAAATTTATTACACGTATTTGTCATAGATATCATTAAAATCCTGAATCAATCTTGATATCATTTATCATTGTAGTCTGAACAATATATTAATTGATCCATGATTTTAATGATATTTATAACTATTATATGTATTAACTTAAATATCGCTATAAAGTGTAGCAAATAAGTATGAAAGTCAATATGCACCTGTTGCTACTAACCAATAATCACATTCAACTGAGCAACCTACAAAAAGTATAATGTCCTGAATTTATAATAAACGAACACGTTTGGACTAGCAAAGTGAACTTGATTCATATTTGACAGCGCCTCCCGTAGAGGATCAGCATGCTAACATTTTAGAATGGTGGTGGGTAAATGAAAGTAGCTATCCGAATCTAGCAAAATTTGATAGAGACTGTCTTCCAATACCTGCTACAAGTGTTTCTAGTAAACAAATATTTAGCGTTAGTAGTGATATGATAACAGACAAACAGAACCGATTGTCTGGAAAAACAGTACAGGCAGCAATATGTTTAAGGTCATGGTGAAAAGGATTAGAAAATTAAACACATGTACATAATTTTTAAAGTTATCCTTTATAACTTTTAAAATATAAAGTAAATAAATTTTTATTTATACTTTGTAAATAATTCGCGAGTATAATGCAATTGTATAATATTGTATAAAGTTACAATTTATTTGGATTTTGAAATACATTAATGAAAATTTTTTAATTTCATTGACTTGAATACAAATAAATTTATTGCTGTTTCAAAATAGTGACTATGAATCCTGCATATAACTATCGTGAAAACAATAGTAAGAATTTATTATTATAACTGTTAAATAAAAAAATAAATGCCATCTGGCATCCCCTGCAAGGGGGGTTCAATAAAAAAATATAAAATAAAATCACAATCTGCTAAAAAAAAAAAACTAGATTATTAAGTACATAAACATATGTGTCTCTATCATTCAGTGATTGACATATGTTATTTACTGATCCATAAGTTAATGATGGAATTTTATATATCAATAAAGTATAGTAAAAATAATAATTATTAATAATTGAAGTTCGTTAAATAAAGATCATATAATTACTTTCATAAATCTTTATTGAAATTATGGAGTCGCAAACATATAGTTTTCTGTCTCACGAATTCTTTGAAAAATTTGAAGCACAGACACCAAGGAGAAAATGCCAGCTTTTAAATTTTCAATTTCGTTAATTTTGAGAGAATTGGAGCAATAATTGCTGATGAAAAAAATTGAAAACCAGTTCTTCGTCAACAATTAGAAAGGGACTTTGGGCTTTTTTTGAAGTTTATTAACCATGTTTATAATAAAATTTTAGTATTTTTTTAATTTTCACAAAGACCGAAGTTTTGATATCTTTCTTTTAATTCTTGATATCCTTTTTTTGCTCCAGACAGTTAAGATACTTGGTTTCTAATTCTTTTGCCTACCTTTCTTAATTCTTCATAAGCTTTGGCCACAGCGTATCTTATTCAAAAATAACACTACTCAACTATGGAGCTGAAAGACCAATAAGGCTTCTGGCAAAAGCCTTTTTAACTCTAAAATACCTCGTTTAAAAAATGTAGCAAAAAGAAATTTTGCGCATTCACTACATTCATGTAATGAAACCAAGCAGAAAAAAACAGTGAATTGGCGGACCAAAACAACAAGCAAATTAGCATTAATTTTGCCACAGAAAAGCAACCCCAAGATGGCTCTTGTTTAGCTTGGAGCTTAAAAACAGTTGATAATACAGAAAAATTACTAAAAGGTCACCCGCTGCTAGTGGGGAATTAGAATTTGGCAAAGGTGAATAAAATATCAGAAAAGCATGACCACCAAAAAAAAATTAATCGAAGCTCAATGGGTATTAATTGCTGTAATGAATATTTAAACATATTAAAAAATCCAAGCCTTTAACACGATTAAAAGCTAAAACGCTCGATTACCAATACTTTTAAGATACTCGTATCGGTATGACAGAAGAGCTTCATTTACTTAAACAAGATGAAACTAATTTGAGAACGCAAGTTTGCTGCCATCAGGCAACATGAAGGATAAAAAAAAACTTAAAAAAATAATATTTATGTTCTTATCGATATTAAATTTAATTTTTTGTTTATTAACGTTAATAAATCTTCCATACAAAAAATTAAATCCAAAAAAACCCCAATTGTAAAACAAAAACATTCACTTGCCGAAAAAATAATTCAAAATATTCGAGGAGATGTGACTGTGTTTTGCAAGAATAAATAACAATACGAATGATGTTTATATAAATATGATATATATATTTTTATATTGATAAACTTCATATCGATACCAATTTCAAAGTATAACATACGTTTTTCTTGGATTCATTGAATGACAGGAATCAATAAACGATGCATAACATATCCAGTTTATACGTTATTCTATTTTGAGCACCAGATCATAGTTGGGGGAGTAGTGAAAGGAATAGTATGCAAGAAATTGATGCTTTGGGAGAAAAATGCCCAATAAGTACTTTAAACTACAGTCATCTCTTATAATGAACTAATAGTCCTAAAATAAAAAAAGAAGTTCGTTGAGTTTGAATAAATTTATTATTATTTAAATCAAATTGGCACCTCTATACTTTCTTTTACTATTTAAACTTGCAATACCTGTATTTTCCTGTGTTCATTTTAAAACTTTTATGCAGATAACAACCGTGCCCCAGCGCTATCCCAATACCTGTCTCCCATTTAACTAAACAGTGTAGAACCGGTAGTAGAGACAACTATTAAATGAAGTTTTGAAAGTTTTAAAGCCAGACGAGCAACAAGTTCTGTTCTTTCAGCATTTCCATCTTGATCATACGCTATTGAAAGTATTAACATTGGAGTGGCCATGTATGCTAATTCAGAAAACTTCTAGCACCACTATGGCTTAAAAATACTTTAGTTTTTCGTGAGAAAATATTGCAAACTGAGGTGCGTTATACTGTAAAAAATAATATGTTTTCTTGCTCTTAAAATCTTAAAATTTGAGTTCGTTATACTGTATCCAGAGTTTTTAAATAATTAATTTACTTATCAAAGTACTATGTGTACTGGATCGGTTCCGGATCTACCAAGTATAGTTCCAGATACATGCATGTACCCGAACTGATTTTTTCGGATTAGTTCCGGATCTTTCTTAATATCCGTCTGATCCGGACCATGCATAACACTAAGTCGACAGATCAAAAAAATGCTAAGCAGGAGCAAGCGCCCTGTGAAACCAGCAACAAGAGCATGGCCGGATCCACTAAATTAAACTCAGAGATAGATTTGCACAACTGAGTCAATATGAGTAGAATGCCGCAAATGAGGTCACGAGGTATCCATTTGACACAAGAGCATGACCAGCTCATGATGCGATTGGTAAAACTCATAAAGAGGATCCCTACGTCAAAGTACATTGGAATTATAATCAGCTAGATTGGAATTTATCAATTTACCCCAAGATTTTACCAAAAATTTATATCCATTCATTAAGTAAAAAATGTTAGCTGATAATTTGCTATAGAACCTGCTAACTACTAGGGCTAAACGCTGACCTAGATCTGATGCATCCAAACTGCAAATTTGGAGATAGCATGTAAAAAATCGATTGGTAAGTACAGTGAAAAATATTTAATGTTCTCAATGTTCTCAAGAACATTCAAAAAAATTTGAGAACACTATAATTAGAAATCATGTTCTCTTTTGAGAACAAGCTAAGAACATAAAATTTATAATTTATGTTCTCATAAGATATATATAAAATTAATAATAATAAGGGCAGTGAAGAATTTCTCAAAAAAATTTTTTGTTCTTTGAGAACATAAATTTTTAATTTTATGTTCTCAAAAAAATTTAATGTGCACTATAATTTTTTTTAAAAATAAAATTTTTAAAATTATATAATATTCATAATAAATTTATTTATTATAATTTTTAAAACAAAAATACTATATTTATATCTATAATTGAAAATGAGAAGAACTAGCCCAAAAATTATAAGCTTTTTGAAAATTAAATTTTTTATAAAAAGGACTATTAACTTTGGATAATTAAAAGTATTAAATCGCATTTTGTTATGAACTTTTGTCTTAATTAAATTTTGTTGTAAAAAAATTCACTCAATAAGGGAAGTGCAGTAAATTTAATGATTAGGGTTTATATAGGTTCTGACCCCCTCTCTAGTGATAGAACTATTGACCAATCAAATTTTATAATATTTAAAAAAAACTCAAAAACGTCTTTGTCCTAAAAATAAGATACTCCACAATCGACAAAAGTCCTACCTAGTAAAGTCTAAATTTTACTAAGCAAATCGATTAAAATTACTTAAATAAACTTATTCAGCAGGTCAAAATACACTTACCACAAAATTTTTATAAGTTTGGAAAACTTTTTATTAATTGACTTTTAATTTTTACGTTTGACAGAAAAATTAAAATTTTTTAAAAAAATATATTCGATAAACGTAAAAATTAAAAGTCAATTAATAAAAGTTCTCCATTACTTATAAAAATTTTGTAGCAAGTGTATTTTGACCTGCTAAATAAGTTTACTTAAGTAATTTTAATCGATTTGCTTAGTAAAATTTAGACTTTACTATGTAGCAACTATCTGCGATTAACTAAAAATTGATTTTACTTCAATATGATTGGCTATTTATACTATATATATAGATATATAGGACGTGATAGGTGGCGGACCCTACTAGAAAATTATGTAATTTACTGCACTTCACTTATTATTATTAATTTTATATATATCTTATGAGAACATAAATTATAAATTTTATGTTCTTAGCTTGTTCTCAAAAGAGAACATGATTTCTAATTATAGTGTTCTCAAATTTTTTTGAATGTTCTTGAGAACTTTGAGAACATTAAATATTCTTCACTGAATAAGGGAAGTGCAGTAAATTACATAATTTTCTAGTAGGGTCCGCCACCTATCACGTCCTATATATCTATATATATAGTATAAATAGCCAATCATATTGAAGTAAAATCAATTTTTAGTTAATCGCAGATAGTTGCTACATAGAGTCTAAATTTTACTAAGCAAATCGATTAAAATTACTTAAGTAAACTTATTTAGCAGGTCAAAATACACTTGCTACAAAATTTTTATAATTGACTTTTAATTTTTACGTTTATCGAATATGTTTTTTTAAAAAATTTTAATTTTTCTGTCAAATTGTAAAAATTAAAAGTCAATTAANTACGTTTATCGAATATGTTTTTTTAAAAAATTTTAATTTTTCTGTCAAATTGTAAAAATTAAAAGTCAATTAATAAAAAGTTTTCCAAACTTATGAAAATTTTGTGATAAGTGTATTTTGACCTGCTGAATAAGTTTATTTAAGTAATTTTAATCGATTTGCTTAGTAAAAGTTAGACTTTACTAGGTAGTGACTTTTGTCGATTGTGGAGTATCTTATTTTTAGGACAAAGACGTTTTTGAGTTTTTTTTAAATATTATAAAATTTGATTGGTCAATAGTTCTATCACTAGTGAGGGGGTCAGAACCTATTTAAACCCTAATCATTTAATTTACTGCACTTCCCTTATTGAGTGAATTTTTTTACAACAAAATTTAATTAAGACAAAAATTCATAACAAAATGCAAATTAATACTCTTAATTATCCAAAGTTAATAGTCCTTTTTATAAAAAATTTAATTTTCAAAAAGCTTATAATTTTTGGGCTAGTTCTTCTCATTTTCAATTATAGATATTTAAGTAAATATAGTATTTTTGTTTTAAAAATTATAATAAATAAATTTATTATGAATATTATATAATTTTAAAAATTTTATTTTTAAAAAAAATTATATTGCACATTAAATTTTTTTTGAGAACATAAAATTAAAAATTTATGTTCTCAAAGAACAAAAAATTTTTTTGAGAAATTCTTCACTGGGTAAGTATGATATAATAATTACAGATATTGTCTTCGTTAGTAAATTTGTAAGGATGATATATTGGGTGAGGAATATCGACTTAGTTATGAGGTCATAGCTAAATGGCTATTTAAAAAGAAAGGGTGAGAAATTATTATTCATTTGTTTTTGCTGCTAGCTTGATGCAGGTCTAGCTTTATCGTTAGTGTCACATGGCCTAATACGAAAAAAACAAACAACGATACAGCAATTATTTTACAATAACTATAGTAGAAGTGAAATATTTTCAAAAGCAAACTAGCTCAACCTTAACCACATATCAAAATAATAGACAAGTTCTCATAGTAGAAGATACAATAATTACAATGCAAACTAACTTAAATTTAATTACATCCAATGATCACTGGAATAGTGGTAATAATTAGTACAATAGAAACTTTTTTTAAAAAAATGAAAATTTGGGCGACAGGTAAGTTTTATAACACAATTTTTTATAGTAATAATTATAATCTCGATACTAACTCATCTTTAACATTTATGTCTATTATGCTAGCAAGTTTTTAAACAGAAATTTATTTATAGTAATTTATTTCAAAAAATCAGAAAAATTCTATTGCGAACTATCTAAATTTTAACTACACATTGTAGTAATAGAGTGGTGAGTAAGTTCTGTAACAGAATTTTTATTGGTAACTTATAATAAAAATTATAATAAAGCCATGCAATGTTAATTTTTCATTTTGCATAACATAGAGTTCCAAATTTCAGTTGGTGGGTCTGATTTTTTTATTTTTTTTTTAATCTATTGTAAATTAATATGCTCATGTTCATATCTAAAGCCATGCAAGGTTATTTTTTGGTTTGCATAACATAGAATCAAAAAATTTTGGATTTTTTTTTAGATCTATCAGGTAATTCGAGAAATTATGGCTGCCATTGGTGATACTAAAGAATAAATAGCAAAAATGGAATAATTAGCACAATTGAAATTTAATAAAAAACTTTTTATGTAAAATTGGGTTAGCAAGTAAGTTTTGTTGTATAATTTTTTACAATAGAAATTATAATTCCGATACTAACTCACCTTTAACCTTTAGAAAATCAGAAAAATTTTATTGTAAACTATTTCAATTTTGACCACAAGTTGTAGTATAGCCACCAAAGTTAATTTTTCATTTTGCATAACCTGCTGACCCAATTTTTCCAAAAAAAAATTGTTTTAAATTCCTATTGTAACATTATTCCAATTTGCCATTTAATTTTTTTTTTCTTGATGATAACTTTAATTTTCTAGAATTACCAGATAGGTCCTATAAAAAAAACAAAATTTTCTGATTCCATATTATGCAAACTGAAGATTAACTTTGCATGACCTTAAATGTGAACACAAATTAATTTAAGCTATCAAAGTTATTTTTTTTAGAAAAAAAAAATTCTGACCTGCCGACCTGAATTTTGAAACATCAGGTTATGCAAAATGAAAAATTAACTTTGCGTAACTTAATAGAGCAGTGGTAAGTTCTATAACAGAATTTTTAAGAGTAGGGTGTACAAATTTCCAATTTCATATAAAATCGATTGTAGATCAACTTTGTGTAACCAATTTATATGATATCATATAATTTATATGTAAACATCATATGATCTGACCAATTAATTCTTTGTACAATCTACAAAAATCATATAGCGTCCTACAAAAATTTAATTATATGTAAAGTTATTTTTTTAAAAGCAATGGATATTGTCAACTTCATTATTATAAACAAACTATTTAAAACTACCTATTATATAAATTTTATACAAAATGGTCAAGATTTTAAAAAAATTTATCAGAAGCATTTTTTTATTTACTATATAAAATTCCAATATACCACGTAGATCATATAAAAAATGATCTATGTTTACCCTATCCTTAATAGTAACTTATAATAATAATTATGATAAGGCTACACAAAATTAAATTTTCATTTTGCATAAAATGGAGTTCCATCAGTTGGTCAGGTTTTTTTTTAATCTATTAAAATTAATATGCTTATATTTACATTTAAAGTACACAAAGTTAATTTTTTAGTTTGCATAATATGGAATCAAAAATTTTGAATCTTTTTTCAGATCTATTGTGTAATTCAAAAAAATTAAGGCTGCTATCAGTAACACTGGAGAAAAAAATTAAATAGCAAAAATGGAATAATTGGCACAATTGAAATTTTTTAAAAAAGTATTTTTTTGTAAACTTGGGTCGACAGGTAAGTTTTGTAACATGATTTTTATAGTAAAATTATAATTCTATTACTAACTTATCTTTAGCTTTTATGTCTACTATGCTAGCAAATTCTTAAACAAAATATTTTTATAGCAACTTATGCCAGAAAATTAGAAAAATTCTGTTGTGAACTTCTCAATTTTAACTGCATGTTGTAGAATATAGTAGTAAGTAAGTTCTGTAACAGAACTTTTAATAGTAACTTATAATAATAATTATGATAAGGCCACACAATGTTAATTTTTCATTTTGTATAACATGGAGTTCCAAAATTTCAGTTAGAGGATTGGATTTTTTATTATTATTTTTTGTTTTTTAAGCTATTGTAAATTAATATGCCATGTTCAAATCTAAAGCTATGCAAAGTTAATTTTTCGGTTTGCATAACATGAAATCAGAAAATTTTGAATTTGTTTTTTCAGATCTATCAGATAATTCGAGAAAATTAAGCCTGCTATCAGTAACACAGTAGAAAAAAATTAAATATCAAAAACAAAATAATGTGCACATTTGAAATTTTTTTAAACAAAAAAAATTGGGTTGGCAGATAGGTTTTGTAATGTGATTTTTATAGTACGAATTATAATTCTGACTAACTCATCTTTTAACCTTTATGTGAAAATTCTATTGTGAACTATCTCAATTTTAACAACATATGGTAGTAATAAGTTCAGATCTATTAGATAATTCAGATTAAGGTCACCATTGGCGATATTGAAGAAAGATTAAATAGATTTGCAAAATTAAAATTTAAAACAATTTTTTTAAAAAATTGGGTTGGTAAGTTATGCAAAACAAAAAATTGACTTAGCATTGCCTAATTCCAATATTATGTGTACTGCATTAGCAATAATTTTATATCTAAATCCTTTACCGTAACTTATAGTAAAAATTACATTAATTCTAATACAACCAATTCTCTTTTAGCAACACTGGAATATCAAGTAACCAGAAAAGCAAGTAATCACTTACTGTGGTCACCAAAATAGCAAGTTTTGTAACAAAATTTTTTATAGTAACTTATAGTAGAAATTATGAAAATTTTAACTCAATCTTAGCTGTACACCATAGTAAAGGAATAATTAGTAAGTTCCATAACAAAATTATTAATAGTAACTAATAATAGAAATCATAATAATTCCAATATTATATTTACTGTATTAATAATAAGTTCTATGACTTTATTGTAACTCTTAGTAGAAATTATATTAATTTCAAAGCAACATTCCACTCATAACAACAAACAGTAGTCATTGGAATAGCAAGTAAGTTTTGTAACAAAATTTTTTATAGTAACTTAAAGTAGAAATTATAATAACTAAAATACAAATCCTTAACAAAAATATGTAACATATTAGTAAATTCTTTACAGTAAATCATATTAGAAATCATGATTATAATACAACTAACTCAATAGTAATGCATACTTAAAGACTGGATAGCAAATACTGAATAAAATAGGTAGTGCGAAGCGCCACCTAAAATTTCAAAATCCAAAAAAAAATAAATAAATGATAAAATGAATTATTATAAGGTAGCCTGCTCTATTTCCACAAACTACCCTATTTCCACAAACAGTAAAGAACAGTAAATATCTTTTAATTCACTAGCTTTATTTGGGGTAATTTTATTATTTTTTTTTTTGTTTTATAACCAAGACCTTGCTCTTTTCTTTTATTAAATTTATATTATTACATGCGGAAGGAAATAATATATAATATCTAACAAGTAGCGAAAAAGAAACTCAGACTTCATGATGGCCTTCTGTTACCATTAATCTTTATCTGAGGCCTAACTGTTAGCTGAGTAAAGTTTAACTTTTCAGACTTTTAAAAAAAAAATTGTTAACATCGATAAACTTGTTCCAGCATAACCAGCCCAGGTCCCAGTATGTTAAACAAAAAGCAGTCATATAGACCGGACTGCTTAAAACAGAACTTCTAGAATCTTCTTCCAGTGGCTTCTCCATAAGTCTCGCACGTCTTTTAACGTTACACATTTTCAAGCCACTCATGACGGTTGTATCCAATACGGTAGGTGCCTTTCCTTTTTGGGGGCAGTAAAAACTGCAGATCTTTTGGAGGGGGTACGCCAAAATGCCCACTTTTTGAAAATTCTTCACAAACCATCGACACCAAAAAAAGTTCATATGTAGCCATAGTAAGAATGGTGGTTCTTCCCGTATAGCCCAAAATCCATCAAAGAGCCACCAAGTACTTTCCTGGTTGTGGTGAGTGATAAACTCTAAGCTTGTCAGCAGGAGTCTATGAACTTTACCTCTAAACGACAAGTGCTAGCTTTTTGGTAAGTGACAAACTCTAAAGCCGTTAGCAGATACTCAGTTAACTGTATCCCTAAATAACAGCTGCCAGGTTGCATGTTTTCATTGGTTTTTCTACTGTTTCTTTAAGACTTTACTTCTGAAGTGTTAGTGTAATTGTTGGTACAGGTGATCGGTGGGTAGAGTTACGGAAGATCTTTGTAATTTTATTATTTTAATAATTACTTTAGTTAAACATTTTAAACAAGCCCATAACTGCTAAAATTTGATTACAGAATCTTAAGATTATTTAAAGGCTTGTTCCCAATTTAGTTATTTTAGCACATAAACTAATTTATAGAATTGCTAATAACTTTTGATCTACCTATCCGTTTTGAGTGATTTAACTACCAAAATGTTCGTCTCAATAAGACGATTCTGACAAGCTCAAAATCATTAAAATCCAATTACAGGATCCTGAGTACGTTCAACTTATGTGTGATTTTAATAGTGATTTTAATAGTGTTTTATAGTTTTAAAATAATAATATTATTATTATAAAAAAGTTGAACTATCTTAGGATCCTGTGATTAGATTTTAATAATTTTAGGCTCATTTTGGTAGTTAAATCATTCAAAATGGGCCAATAGATCAAAATCTGTTTTACTATTTGTGGAAATAGGCCACACCTTTAAATTTTTACAAAATTTATAGGATATTTTTTTTATTAATTAACTAAAAACAAATTATACATATATAGTTGGTTTAATTTTTATATATTTAAATAATAAATTAGTTATATATTATCAGAATATGTTTTTTGTGCACCTGCATAGTTGTGCACCCTCCAGACCTGGATATGCAGGTATGTAAACAAACTACTGTAATGTTTTTTTTTTATTCTAATCTTTTTTTTTACTAATTTTATTACTTTCTTTCTTCGCCACGTCAGTGCCACGTCGTAAAATCAGCACCGGGACAGTAGTCAGGGATCTTTTCTTTTTTGTGTGTGTTTTTTTCGCTGTTTTCTTGTTCACTAACTTCGTTATTTTCTTCTTTCTTCTTAGGTTCCAGGTCGTGAAATCAGCACTGGGACGGTAGTTAGGTGAGTTTGTGTTTCTTTCTTTTGTGTGAGCTTTTTTTTTCACCGTTACTTGTTCACTAACTTCGTTATTCTCTTCTTTCTTCTTTAGATTTTCCATGTTGTGAAATCAGCACCAGAATGGTAGTTAGGTGAGTTTGGGTTTCTTTCTTTTGTATGTGTGTGTGTGTTTTTTTTCGCTGTTTTTTGTTCACTACGTTATTCTCTTCTTTCTTCTTTAGGTTTGTCAGATCGTGAAATCAGCACCGGGACGGTAGTTAGGTGAGTTTGGGTTTCTTTCTTTTGTGTGTATGTGTGTTTTTTTCGCTGTTTCTTGTTCACTAAATCGTTATTATCTTTTTTTCTTCTTTAGGTTCGCCGGGCGTGAAATCAGCACCGGGATGGTAGTTATAGTGAGTTTAGGTTTTTTACTTTTTTTAAATATTTTTTCTCTCTGTTTTTTGTTCACTAACTTCGTTATTATTTTCTTTTCTTTAGGTTTTCCATATCGTAAAAACAGCACAGCACCGGGACGGTAGTTAGGTGAGTTTGGGGGTTTTTTTGTGTATATGTGTGTTTTTTTTGCTGTTTCTTGTTCACTAACTTCATTATTTTCTTTTTTTCTTCTTTAGGTTCGCCGGGTCGTGACAGCACCGGGATGGTAATTAGGTAAGTTTAGGTTTCTTTCTTTTGTGTGTGTGTGTTTTTTTTCGCTGTTTCTTGTTCATTAACTTCGTTATTCTCTTTTTTCTTCTTTAGGTCGCTGGGTCGTGAAATCGGTCGAACGTTCCTTGTGCGGTTTTGTCGCCTTGTTTCGTCGTATTTCGGTGCTGACGTCGTCGAAGTCTTTGTTGGCAGGTTTCATTCATTTGGTGTCGTTATTGTTTGAGCTTTCGTTATGTTGTTCTTTGGGTTTGGAATTGGTCGCGTTACATTATTGAAACATTTATTGCGCGATTGAGTTATGGTTAGAGAAAGATTAAATTAGTAGTTAAATTTTTTTTTCTTTTTATTAATAATAAAAAATGATGTAATTTTTTTTAATAAAAAATGATGTAAATTTTTTTTAATAAAAATGATATTATTTTTTAATTAAATTTTTTAAGTCTGTATTGATAGGTCGGAAGGTCGGATGCTCGGTTTGACCTTGATTGATGATCACGTGCTAAAATTTTGATTGGTCAATCAAGGGGTGCACAACCATGCAGGTGCACGAAATTTTTAAACCCATATATTATATATACATAATTTTATAAAAAGACATTTATTTTTTAAAAAGGTTTGTATATAGCAAAAAAACGTTTGTGGAAATAGGGCAGGCTACCTTATACTCGCCTAAATGTTACATGATAGCTAAATTTTTATACATTAAAGAACTTCGAATATTCATATATTTACTAGTACAATAATGTTTTTTGAGTAACATGAAATGTGTATAGAAATAGTTTCCTTCAACTATTTTGATATCACTTATTCTGTTTTTTGAAAACCCCTTTTTTAGTAGGAGTAATAATTTTCATTTTTCCAATTCAGGCAGGGGTTATGGTGATTCAGACAGTATGGGATCATAACCAGTATTAAAATTGGCTTGCACAAGATGCACATATGCAACTACTTTTTTATTTGTACATAAAAACCTAGATAAGTAAATGCATATATGTGCATTTAAAATTAATTTAAATGATTGCACAAAAAATAATATGCAACAAGAATTAAAATTTTTATGCACAAAAAATAATATGCATCAAGAATTTAAAATTTTAATGCACAAAAAATAATCAGCAATTATATTTTATTTTTTGGAAGCTATAATATAATTAATAATATTTAAAAAATATCAGTTATTTTTTCATACGAATCAGAAAACTTTTTATTAGTACTGTTTTTTTATTTTATATACCTATGAATATAGCTAAATAAATTTGTAATTTTTTATAGAAATGTAAAAACCCATATTAATTAAATATCAATTGATTTATAAAATTTTGGAGTAAGTAAAATAAAAAAATACTAATAAGAAGTTATCCAATTTGCATAAAAATTCAGAAAGGTGTATTTTATTTTTTTGAACAATTTTTTGTGTTGCATAAAAGCTGATCTAATTATTAAAATTGTAACTTTTTCTAATTAAAATTAGTCAACAAATTCTAAAAAAAATAGTGTTTATAATATAATTATAACTGTATAAATGTATTTTTAATATAAATAAATAGTATCATATTTTGGTATAATTATATAGAGTTTGTGACTATAGGGGGTAATTATATAGGAGGATAGCTATATTTGTATTAATTTAGTTAATAGTTTAACCTTTTATTCTGCACCAATTTAGTTAATAAGATAGTCTCTTTTAGTCAAACAATAACCAATAAATATAATGATAATTTTGTAAATTAAAGATTTTACAATATTTCTCTGCCTCAATAGTTTTTTTACATGTATATATATGCAAGTAAACATTTTTTTTATATGCACATATGTGCAATCAATTAATTGTTTGTGCACCTAAAACCTGTGTATTACTTGTATTTGTGCAAGTAATTTGGATCTGAATTTTAAACACTAATCACAATACGTGCATATTTAATGTATTTTGACAATGGTGTAGAAAATATATTCATGTCAAAAATTCTTTTTTTGTTAATTAATGCGTGCGTGATCTGATTTGAATGAAATCTTATTAAATTGATCAATACATGATAATATCGAGTAATAATAGCATATTTACTTTTATTATATTATATTAATGTATTCCAATAAGGGTGTTAAATAATCGATGTTTGATAGTTTTCAATTGTTATTAGTTATCGATACTAATAAAATGTTTTTAGCACTTTGCTGTTTTTGATTTGCTATGTCCAGACTATGAGAAAATTTTTAAGTTATGACAATTTATTTAAATCTTTAATATTGAGTCATATAAACTTATGATCATTTTCTTGTAATATATTCTGTCATAATTCGTAAATGAATGAATTAATAATCAGTTGTCATTCATTTATATAGCATATATATATATTTTTAGCAAAAAATTGACTTTTGTTAATTAAGCACACTTTGAATTTTGATTTAAAAAATCAACTTCTGTTTGTTATACAGACTTTGTATCTTTTAAACTAGATTGAGATATGGACCTCAAGGTTCTTTTAGGTCTTGCCACGGTGTGATCAAATGAGAATAAGTATTTTTGTGATTTTTTGTGAATAGTCTTCTGTTGGTGGTTCAAACTTGCTCTATATAGATCATACAAAGTTGTTTTTTAGTTTACATTACATGGATTTTGGGACTAACAGATGGATTTTTTTTTAATTTACTAAAATAAAATAATGTTTATATTTTAAGGTTATACAAGAATAATTTTCATTTAATACAACAAAGAATCAAAAAATTGGGCCAGCAGTTAAAGTTTTCCTGTAAGTCCTATTGGACAATTACAGGAAATTAAGGTCTCTATCAGGTGACACTAAATGAAAATAGCAGAAAAAAATAGATGTCAAAAATCAAACAATTGGCACAATTGGGATCCAAAAAAAAATCATTGAGAAAATTGGAAAAATAGGATGGCAGGTAATGCAAAACAAAAATATCAACTTTGCGTGGTCTTATATATTCTTTATTCTAGTTACAATAGTTAAAAGAGTGTTAAAAGGCTCTAATGCAATCATTAATGATTATCACATAAACAAGAGTAAAATTAAATGATACGGGCGATTAATCTAACAATAGACAATGGAATAGATTAATTATTCGATAAATCAGGTAATTAAGGTTTAATCAATTTATGATTTTATATAAAAGGTGATTAGTTTGATTTCTTTCTTTAACTGAGTTATACTAAACAGAATTCAAAGCATGGGTTAAAAGTCACAACTACAACTAACACAACTTAGAATAACAAATATTCTACAGATAAAAGGCAAGTTTAATAGGTGATTTATTACAACAACTTTGGCTTAAAGAGAGACTTTGTCAAAGCTAACATTTCTACTCTTATTTTGTTACAAATTAATTCAACCTTGATCACATATGGTAATGCATATTAACAACCTTAATAATATCAGTGTTTCAGACGAAACTCAAATTTGCAAATCAAATTGGGCAAAGTAGTTTGGAGTATTTCAAACTTATAGAGTAAACTAAAATCCCTTGGTGCAAAATGTTTCAGATTTGAAAGTTAGGTTCACCCAAAACACTAAAACAATTATAAATCACAGTAATTCAATTCAACACAAACTCTGGTTACTACAATAGTAAGTTATATTTCTGCTTTTTACAATAACTCATTATAATTTTGATTTCAAATGTATCATAGAAGTTCTGATAATTCAAATACAAATTGATTCAAACTTAACTGATAGATAGTCATAAAAGAGTAAGTTTCATAACAGAATTTTTTACAGTAACTCAAGATAATAATCACAATAATTTGAATACGAACTAACTTAACCTTACACTAGAGTAGCAAGTAAGTTCTGTAACACCTACAATTGTGATAATTTAACAAAAAGCAAACTAATTTAATCTTAAAACTAATTCAATCTTAACAAACTTAGATATCAAAGAATTCATAATAATAATGTCTCAGGTCATTGGGCATTAGTGGATTGATTCTTGACAGTAATATGGAAATATATGGCTAATACTAGGGTTCCGACAGACCCGAACTGAGACCGAACTTTAGGCAAGCCTGAGTCCAGTTCGAATTTTGAACCGGACTTGAACTCAAACTATTTTACAACTTAGTCCGGTCCAAGTCTGAACATCAAACTTTTGGCTTGGTTTGAGTCTGTTTGAGCCTGGTCCGAAAGTTTGAGTCTGGTCCGAAAAGTCTGAAACCCAACTTCTGGGTCTAGAGATGGGTTTCATGCGTGCGCATGATTCCCCAATCAAGCGCATGAATGCGCATTAATGCGCATATTTTCTTAATCATGCGCATTTAATCCCGTCAAAATTTTATATTAGAAAAATTAAGTATAATTAATTTTCTAATCTATCAATATACTTCAATTTTGGGTCTGTTTGCTTTAACATTTTTGATTGGTCGCATCCAAAAAATGTGACCTAAATGTAGGACACTAACAGAAATACGTATCGGTTTATGCAATGAGTTTTACTGGTTACAGACACACATGAGAGACAAACGAAGTCTTAAGATGATTATGACTATTATCATCAGTAATTATTATGCATTTTTTAATGCCCTTATTAACACCCTTAAACAACACAAAATTGTGAATAGAGGTTGGAACCGGTTTTAATCATTCGGGTTTATCACGTGAATTTTGTGATATTTTAGAATTTATTAAAATTTAATTGGATTAAATTCTAAAATATCACAAAATTCACGTGATAAACCCGAATTATTAAAACCAGTTCCAACCTCTAATTGTGAACGTGAATTTTCCAAATTTATTTTTGTTGTTTGATTGCCTAATATTTACAAATTATTTTGGGCTAAAAAAAATTCACGAATTTGAAAACATTTTGTATAAAGGCCACAAGTTCAAGAATAAGTGCAAGTGCAAGAACAAGTGCAAGAATATGACAAATGCTTCGCTATAGATAAAACATATAATTAATAAAAAATAGTGAATATATTAGAATTTTTGGTCAGAAAATTTGCCACCAGATTATCTGATAATCAACTAATTTTCTCAGACTCGTAGTTTTATGTCGATCTACCATTAAATAAAATTACGCTTATGTTCAAAAAGTGATCAATGAGCTAAAACTAATATAGCAAAATAAGGTTTTCTCTTTGCAACGCTTATTTTAAAAATTGGCATTCACCAATAAAACTAAGCCGTATACTATCTATTACTGTATTGGAGTAATGAGCTTTGTAAACTTTTTATAGTTAGCTTATACTAATTCAAACTAACCCCGCAATTACTAGCATAGTGAACAAATTTTGTAATAAATTTTTTATAAAATCTCATTTAAAATTACAATAATTCTAATAAAAACTGGTTCAACCATACTAAAATAGAGAGTGGATTCTGTAGCAGAATTTTATAATAACATAATTTTTAATTCTCAATCCAAACTATATACTGTTATTCGTTTATTTATTTATTTATTTATTATTTTTTTAATTTTTTGTTTCTTTAAATAATACTCGCGTGATTGAATGTGAGTAATTTCGTAACAATGTTGTAAACAATATTATAAGCAATTTTGTAAACGATATTGTGAGCAATATTGTAAACGATCTTGTGATAATTATGGTGAGCAAAGTTAGGAGCGAGATTTGGGGAATATTGAAGGAATAAAAAGACGTAGCGCAGTAGTCTAGTAGTTTAAAATGTATATAAGGCCTGAATTTTTGCCTTAATAAAGTTCCTTCAGACTTCGATGTCTTTAAAAGAGTTTTAACTAAGAATCGATTTCTCAATTGACATCTATTTTATGTTTTTTTTTTTTTTTTTTGTTAAAGTTCCCGCTTTGGGTGAGAGTTTATTTAATCAAGCCTGTTGATCAAGGGTGCCTCTTCAGGCGCACCCACAATTGAGTTACATTGAATGAGAGTACAACTAGCTACACGTACAACTTTTGGTTGTCTAATTTAAGTAGTCCGCCCGAAGGTTCTACACTAGTTGCCATACCTACAACCCAACTAGGGGATTGCCTATTTAAACCCTCTGGTCCAACACTTCGCATGTCAATTCTACTTGTGATCACTGGTACAGCCCTCCGATACATTAGCCAGTCGAAGACAGTCCCGGATGCTACCTACATCCCCTTAGGACTAATTTATCCTCGCGAGTAAACTTGGTAGAGCAGTCCCTGTCCCACACAGGTATTACCTACACTTCGGTAACTTACGCACTCACCGAGGCAAGCAACTTGCAGTCAGGGGTACCTAACCGTTACCATTACCTACTTCTGCCCTTGTAAGGTTCACACCGACCCTGGTACCCACTATTACTTTCCTACCGGTCCATCACCGGGTGCCCCAAACTTCCAAACCAGTTGGCCCGAAAGGGTTGATCTACCCAGCATTAGGTGCTACTATGGTTTTTCTTCCCCTGGTACCTAATTCCAGAACATAGGTCCTTTTCCTCCGGTACGACTCCGGCGGCCAGGTTGGTGGACCCTCTCCTCTGAAGGTCATATCGTCCAGTTCTCCTGCTCCGGTTTCTGATATTCCGGTTCTGATAGTACCGTCAAAGATCATTGCTACCTCCTTACTCAGGACTTTCCAAATGGGTTCCATTTTCCCAGTTCCTTGGATTTGTCTGTGTCACCGGATACAACTTCGCCCGAAAGCTCCCATTTGAGATGGTAACCAAGGACTACAGGTAATATACCCAACTGATCGACAGGAAATGGTTACCGTAACACAGGTCTATTTTTCTAAAGCGTCACCAGTGGGATTTGAACCCTAGACCTGCCACTTGGGGGTGACAACTTACCAACTTCCCTAAGTCGCCACACCCTTGACATCTATTTTATTTATATACATGTTTAGTATTTTTTTTATAATTTCGATACATCTAAATTTATTTATTTTATTTTCGCCATACCTTAATTATCACCTTTAAGAAATTCGTTACTAATCGCTATTATTAAAGTAAATTACCCTTAATCTGTCATTTTATTTATTAAACTTCCTTACGATTACTCCTGCATCAATTACCCTTAGATTAGAAACCCCTTTACATTAAAGATTAATATGATCACCTACCTCCCGGTTTGGTTTCATAAATTGTCACTGTGTTCCCGATTCAGCTATCTTGTGATCTCATATTACGTGTTCCGTCTTCATGAACGAAACATTAGATCTGCAAGTTTACTATTAGAGCTAAATCAGACGTTACCAGATAATTGCTCTTCCAATTAATAGTAACAATACTGTAGTTAATAGAAAAGTATGTTCAGTAACAGATTTTTTGTGACAATTCAATGCAAACTAACTCAGCATATTTATGAATATTATATAATGCAAATTTACAGATTTTAACTAAGATTCTAAAGCTTTATACAAAGTTCCCGTGCTGAGCCTCAGTTCAGGTGTCAAATTATATAAGCAACGATGAAGTTTACAATTAGTAAATTTGTAAAAATATATATATATATATAGGCAAAAGCTGATTAAGAGTCAATATGTAGTATCTTTATTTAAAAAAAATTTATCATGCGGTATGCGCATTTTATTATAAAATGCCCATCTCTACTCGGGTCATCTGTGGGTGGGCGGCTGACCCAGGTTTATTATAGCCCACCCAATTAGTCAAACTTATGTAATGGAAATTTGAAAAGACGTAGACCCGGACCCGAACAGGTTCGCGAACTTCGAACTGGACCCAGACTGAACCTATAATCATGTTTGACTCCAGTTCGGGTTCGGTACTCTAGGTTCGGACCCGGGTCCAGGTCCAAAATTTTCAAAATTTATGGTTCGAGACCGGGTTCGAATTCGGGTCTAGCCGGACCCGGACTGGAACTGAACCGGACTTCGGAACCCTAGCTGATACTGATTGGGTGTAAGTGGCTAACCAGTATTAGTTATATATTTCTGTTATTATTGTCAAGGATCAATCCACTAATACAAGTGACAAAGATATTAAATGATCAAATATCCTTTTCTTTTAAAACATAATAGCATTATTGTAATATTTGTGAAAATAATAAAATCAGAGTACAGTATTTACTTAATAAAATTTTTGTAGTAAAAGAGAACTATTTGTTCTAGTATTCTGAAGTTCTTTTTGTTCATATTATGGATAGAGAATATGTTGATCATTTTTCATATGATTTTTGTAGTACCTAGGGGTTAGTAAAATTACAGGGGGGACAACTTCGATGTTATACAAGTTTAATAGTAATGCAAAAATTGTCACTTTATATGAAAATTATATAAATTNTTATACAAGTTTAATAGTAATGCAAAAATTGTCACTTTATATGAAAATTATATAAATTCATATATATCGTGTTTGATTAGTCAAAGTCTTGATTGTTAATTTTTTAAAAATAACCTGTCTACTGGGATTTCTTTTTTTTCGAAACTTGAAATAGACAAAGGTAAGTAATTAATCATAAAGAAATTTTATAGCTGTTCTTTTATTGTTAAAAAAACTGAATCATATATTCATGCTCAATTATTGTAAGATAAAAGAAACGAAAGTAAGAGATCATACACACGACTCAAAGCCTATAACTTTTTTTTCATTATTAATAATATTCTTTAATAATATTATTTTATTTTATACACCCGGGTCTAGATCCCCACTCCTTGCCTCCATTATACACTCATGGTAATCTACAAAAGATTGATGATTATAAGTATTTTTTTACTCTTTTTTGCTTTTTTTTATTTTGTACAGTGCAGGACACTTAAAGACTATATTTTCGTGATTTGTCCCATTTTCAAAAATTTCATATTGAAATTTGATATTTTTTTGATTTCTTGTATTCTGATTGGTCAAAAATTAATTAATAAAAAATATTTTAAAAATATTTTTAAAAATAATTTTAAAATTAGCCAATAATGAGAAGCCAAAACATGTGACTTGTCCCATTTTTGGTTAAATTTTTACATATCATATAAAAATACTATGTTTTTAAAGCTATATATTTTGAAAAGTTATTATAACTTTTTAAAAAATAAGGCCATTAAGTTGTAATAAATTGATTTAGCTATAAAATAGTGGCTTCCTTTTTAAAAAATCTTTTTTAGATCATAAGTTATTAGCTTTTAAAGTTTGTGTAGTCTTTAAGTGTCGCGCACTGTATTAAAAACATTTCTAATCTTTGTAGTTGTCCAGGAGTTCACCGGTTCTTATAGCAACTTGACAGTAATTCAATGTGGGAGTTCGTTGGCACTCTTATAGTAACTCTTGGATATTCTTGTGGTGATTTGACAGAGTTCTTGTGGCGATTCGACGGCATTCTTTTGACATGGTGATTCGACAGCCAGGCTAAGCATGACAGTAATGAAAAGATTTGGAAAAGGTAAATTTCTTAATTATGAGGAAGTGGAACATCGTAAACCCACTAGTGAGCCTGCTTGGGCTTTTGACCCACCACGAGGCTTGATGATTATTAAGCTGTTTTTTGCTCGATCTTCAGCTTTGTCTCTTTCCTTCTCTAATCTTGCTATTTAATCGTTAAAATCTTGTAGGTTGAGTGGTTTAAGTCCTATGGATTATCACTAAAATATTCAGGATGTTTTTTTTTCTAGTTTGTTTATTTCGGATTGGAAGTAACCATACTTTGATTTTCCTTGCTCATATACTAATGAGCAGAAATTAATTCAATGGAAACTAATCGATTCCTTTTCTTTTTAGTAAAAATATCGTGAATTTTTTTAAAGCAGCGAGGAATATATTAGAATGCGAATAAAAAAAGCCCTCCGGGGTCTTAGCCAAAGTAGGCATAAAATTAATAATATCATGGTAAGGTTAAAAGAAATTTTTCTGATAATCCATAGGACTTAAACTACTCAACCTCACCCTCCAGCTACAGTAGCTGCCGACTAACCCATTGGGAAATAATTCAATATTGATATTTACCAAATTTCTTAAATTTATTTAGATTACTGGGGGCGATTGAATATTTGGAAGTAAAAATGGAAAAAGTGAATGTTTTGCGGGTAAAAGAATTGACGAAAAAATTATTAGGCTGGTAAAACTTCATCAATATCGGGAAAATAGACAATATTCCCCGTGTTTTAAGAGAATTTGTAATAATTTAATCGTTACCTTAGTCATTTAATTATTTAATAAATACTAACATGAGTAAATTTTAATTCTGTTTACTTTAATTAATAAATAAATGCTTTATTATAATATATATACTAGGAAACGGATACCGTTAGTATCCGAAGTCAAAAATAACATTTTTTTAGATAATTTGTTTGAATTGATATATTTTGCATATGGTAACTTTGAAAACTAAAAAACTAGAATTCGAATATAAAACAAATCTCTCATATGGTGCATAAAGAGGGTGCAAAGCTAAAGTTATAAAAAAGTCAAATGTTAATTAGTTAAGTGACTTCAAATGATTTTAAAAAAATAAAAAAAATTCCTAAAAATTGAGCCGAGTTTTAAATAAATTACATTGAATCCTTATAAATCTACAAAAGCTAACTTACCCGGTTATATAAACAAAAAAATTAACCGGCTATTAGTAAAGCAAAAATGGGAACAAAATAAGCAAAAAAACTCAATTAATGTTTTTTTTGCTATGGTTGCCGAAATTGAAATCGAATAGCAAATGATAACAGATAAGAAATAGCTACCGACACGAAAATTAAGCGATTAGGAATATACCAGATAATTATTGTACAGCAATGTTGTTACTGCCATACCAAAATTTTGATCGTATTTGTGCGGCTGAGTTTTAAGTTTTAAAATTCTTAATTAGACAGAGCCGATATTATAATCAGCTCTGTCTAACAAGAATTTTAAATTCAACTGTACAAATACATATGATCAAAATTTTAGTGTGGCAGAGCTGGACAATAATACTGTTATTTTATGGATGGATAAAAAATCGATACAATAGTATAGATTATATCAGTTATCGGATCAAATACCTGTTAGAGCTGACATATACACCATACCACTATACTGATATTTTTTCATCCACTATACAATAACTTATAATTAAAATTTTAAAGATCGTTAAATATCGATCATAGATGTTACCTTCTAAAGCATATGAGACATCGTTTAACAATAAAGTATAATGGCTAAATATAAAAAAGATTAATAAAATTGTGCTTGACGATTTTAAATAAGCAATATTCTTTCTGCGAACACCAAACCGTACTGAATTTCCATATAAATCCGTCAAATAACATAAATAAAACATAGTAATGATATGTCTTGAATCAGAGGTCGCTTAATATTGCAAAAAGTTTCGTTGGTATAGAACCGTGAGCATTTATATTATATATCTGATGGGTTGTTACACAAAGTAATGCAAATCGTTTTTATCAGGCTATATATTATAATAAGTTCTCCCCCCGTAATTTACTAACCCCTAGGTAGTACAAAAGAAGATCATATGTTACAAAAAATACACCCCTGATAAAAATTCTTAAGGTTACAATAAACCCTTGTCAACATTTTGTGGCGTGTAAATTAAAACCTCTATTTATAGTAGAAAAATTTCTAGAAGCAATTCTATTTTAAAAAAATATACTTGCATATGCAGTAAAACTTTTTTGTGTTAACACTCAAATCTTTTAGAATTAAAATACTTTTAGATGATCTCCCTGCTCCACATATTCTTCATCGAAGAAATCCATCTTACCCTAATACCTGTCACCTCTGCCAACAAGCAAGTGAACCCTTATACTGGATTATTTGTCCTATCTCTGAACCTTTATTCCAACTTATAAAAGACTTCTTAGCTCATATACTAAGTCCTAACAAACTTGAAATCACTAATTTAGCTGCTGAGAACCTATATACTCAAATTATGAACTTGAATAGCTTTCAAATTCATCAACTTCCCAACCAACCTTTTTTGCTTTCTACTTTATCTGGTTTGATACCTTTGGATATTATCTCTACTCTATATGAACTTACTACATCTTCTAAATCTGCCTGCTCTCTCACTATTTCACTCTTACTTCATATCAATCAGCAAATTTATACAAATATTTGGATCCTATACTGCATTTCTAGATCTCAAAATCAAGCATTATACTCCCAAGCTTCATCTTCTCTTTCTAGTACATTTTCTATATCCAACTCTTCAAAAAATATACAAGATAGACATAATTACATCTTTGATATTTCACTACAAAAAATTGAAACTTGGTTATATAAATAGATCAAATTCTCTACACCTTCATCAGATATTCTTACATATACACAAATCTAGGTGAGCCTTGGCCACTCTGGTAGGTTTAGGCCGCAGATAAGTATTTAGGTTTACTTAGATATATGTCTGAGTTTTTATTCTTAGCATTAGATTTAAAAAAAATGAAATTTCTTTCAGTATTGTAAAAAGTTTCTATTAAATTTAATAAAGATAAAAGCAAGGTCTCATCTTTAACATTTAAAAAAAAAAACTTTTTTGTGTTAACCCGAAAATTTCTGGATTACCTTGAAAGTTCCTTTGAAATTTTTGGATAGTAATTTATTCTATCAGACTTCTAGAAAAATAACTACCCAATCATATTTGATTTTTTTCTTTTTTTTTAATTTTTTTTATCAATGTTTACTTTAGAAAAATTTACTTTTGGGCAAGTAGACTATAGATTGGAATATTGTTTTTTTTCTACTTTTTTTTTGTTTCTGCTATCGTTTTCATTTTACTTTGGAGTTTATTCTATAGAACGGTTGCTAAATAGAGCCTAGCCAGAGGAAATTAATCACCAATCTAACCAAACTACAAAGTTTCTCTTAGAACAACACTTTTGGTTTTGGTGACAGTAATTTGGGTCTTAGTTTCGTCGTAATGTAATAATGTAAACAGTATTATACAAAAATATAGTTAAGGTTTGGGTTAAGGTTAGAGTTAGGAGTAGTTCGTAGGTTCATTTTTTTCAGTCTTTTTTTGTTGTTAGCTTTCATTTGATATTCTTTTGTTGGCATTTACTTTTTGGTGGCATTTGGTTTTGTATTAATTGTTTCTTAATAAAAATTTCAATAAAAAAAATTTAAAAAAATTTTTTTTAATAATTAAACTTGCATTTCATACAATGAATTTTTGGAAATATTATAATGATAGTTTCCTGATTTCTATATCTCACAGGAGGATCAATTAATAATATTAAAAAATTTATTTTATTACAATAAAATAATAACTAATATTACTATTAAATTACTTATAAAAATTATTAATTCTTTAGAATATTTATACCATTTAGCTACTATAGCATATCAACTAGATAAAACTTTCTAAATTCTATACTAGTGGTTTGATTAGTCTTTTACCACATTTCTTCTGGCTTCACTCTATTTCAAGTATAGTTTACGAACTTTGGGTTCCATACTACAGAACCGTTCTGAAAAAATAAACTCCAATAAAAGAAAGTTAGTAAAGCAGAAAATAATATGAAAAACAGTAAAATAGATTTAAAAAAACCTAAAAGAAACAATGTACCAATTTCAGAATTTACACCCAGTCAAAGGTACTATTCAAAGTGATTTAAACGTTAAAGCTACCACGAGCCTTCATCAGAAGAGTCTTTACCAGGTGTTCTTTGGCTTCACTCTATTTAGTATAGTTCACCAGTTTTAGATTCCACCAAAAGCCTTCCTAAAGAAACTCTAATGAAAGAGTAATTAAAGCTGAAAGAAACAATATATCACTTGTTGGATCTATAGCCTACTCAACTAAAGGGAGTCTTCCTAAATTAAATGCTAGTGATATAACAAAAGAAAAAAAAAGTTTAGAAAGAGTATAAAAAAAAACGATAGTGCAAAAAAAAGTTATATATATTATAGAAAATTCTAGATGGGTTCGATTTCTACATGCATTACACAAAAAAAATTACCATTAATTTCATATTAGAAATGATTAACACACCCTCTACCCTTAAACATGGCTGATCGTACTGAGCCTGCGCTGTGCCATGCGTGCACAGCTACCTTATTGTTAATAATGTAATTAATTGATGATCCAGATAAGATCAGCACTATTACCATATTGGGACAATAGTAAATTTTGGAGATAAGTACAATATAAACTTTCATTATATGGTGGAATCTGATATCCTTCGAATGAAAACCAATTTTTTTATTAAGTTAACAGCTCATATCGATTAATTGAAAGTTGTAGAGCTCACTGAGACGCATCTAATGGTGGTTTGATCATTCAAATTGGCCCAATGTACGCTGAGATATCGCTACAAAATGTTTGGCCGACTATATAAAATTTCTAGTTTGTTTACATAGAATTTTATATAGTCGTCCAATCATTTTTTAGTGATATCTCAGCGTATACTGGGCCGATTTGAATGATCTAACCACCATTAAATGTGTCTCAGTGAGCTCTACAACTTTCATTTAATGACATGAGCTGTTAACTTAATAAAAAAATTATTTTTTATTTGAAGAATGTCAGATTCCACCATATAATGAAAATCATAGTAATTTTGCCCCAAATTCTAATATAAAAATAGTGCTGATCTTATCTGGATCAGTAATTAATAGTTTTTGTATTCTTCTGTTACACTTTTAAAAATATTCTGTGCCTATAATCTCTCTTATGATTATTACCCCTGTTCTTTGAGTACCCTTATGTCAAGAAAATCTAATTTACAGATCACTTCTAGTCTGACTATATATCACTGCCAATCTGGCTACAGATCACTGCCAGGTCTGATTTTTTATTTGTCTAACATGCCCTTGGGACCCTAAGATCATCAGAAAATTAATGTTAATATAATGCGTGATTTTATATTTGTGTGATTTGTACACGACATAACAGATAACAGATAAGGTATGTATGTGTAAGTATGATAATGCATGATTTATATCCATGTATGATTTGTATACAATATAACAGATAACAGATAAGTATATACACGTACGTATATATATAGATTTGTAATATCAAATAAACTATGTTCATGTAGAATCTGCTTATAATAATTTATTATTATTAGGCGAAACCTTTTTTGTGTGAAAATAAAGGACAAATCTAAAACTAGTGAAAAGTGAGGCTTAGCAAACCTTTTTACAAAAGGCAAGACTTAAATCAGAAATAATAGATAAAAAGGTTTAATTATAATCAGTAAGCAACTTCTTTAATATATTGTTGTTAGACACTATTGTTAATATTGTTGTTATTAGACTAACGAAAGGTAAAGCGAAACTCTTTACATAATGCAAAACTAAATAGGAAATAACTCAAGGACAAAATATGAACAAAATGCATAAGGATAAAAAGGCAATAAGATATTTCTTTAATTCAAATTAGGTGCTATTGTTAGAAACTGTTGATATTAAACACAGAAATGGATGTGATGACCTAGAGAAGTGGCCAGGTTATCACCCTTCAAGCGACAGGTTGACAGTTCAAATCCCACTGGTGACGATAATGAAATTAGGACTATGTTGCGGTAACTGTGGCTCAACATCGGTTGGGTGAAAAACCTGTAACCTTGGTTCCACCATCTTGAATGGAAGCTCTCGGGAAGTGTTGTCACTTGGACGTGTCCATACTATGTTTTTTGTCCAATGTCCAAGATTGTCCAAAATCATCCAAGTCTATGTCCCATGTTTAAAATCAATAAAGTAATTTTTTTAAAAAAAATATATAATTATATATTTTTTTAGGTGCTGGACTTATTTGTGAAAAAATTAAAATAGATTATCTTAATAAAATTTTAAGTAATTTTAATTTGAAAAAATGTCCAAAATGTCCAAAAAAATGTCCAAGTGATAACACTGCTCTCGGGTGCTATAGTGGTTACACTAAAATATCCAAGGAACCAGAAATACAGAAACCCGTTTGGGAAGACCCGAGTAAGGAAATAGATTATGATCTCTGATGGTGCTACCATAAATAAGGTCAGTACCAGGATCTGAACGAACCTTACAAGGGCAAGGGATGTACCTCATGATTCAAATATCAGACAGTGTGGTACTGAAAATCCAGGAGCATAAAATGACAAAATGGGACGAAGTTGCTTGACTAGTACTGGATGCCTGCAGGGTAAATTAGCCCTATTGTTGTTTGGAAAAATATTGTTGGGGTCGTATATATAGATCAGAGGGGTTTGAATAGGCAACATCTGTAGCAGGTTGCAGGAATGGCAGCTAGTGTAGAACCTGCGGGTGGACTACTTAAATTAGGCACCAAAAGTGCACGTATAGCTAGTTGTACTCTCTTCTATGTACATAAACCATTCAATAATAAAGTGACCCAATAAGCCATGCAATGGCTTTAGTCTTAACAAAAAAAAAATTAAACACAGAAATGCGGCTTATATAAAAAGCATTAGTTTTTTGCACATACATATTTTTGCATATTAAATTTAGAGAGTTATATATTTGAGGTCTATTGAATTATTGCTATGAACTCTTAAGTGTGCTTATATGAAAAATAAAGAAAAACAGCTTTTGAATTGAGTGTTATCAAGTGAAAACTAGAAATTCAAATTAGATTATAATGATCTAAATTTAGATTTCTAACTCTGTTCTCGAAAATTTATAATAATAACCATATTTGAAGGCCCTATATAAGTAGCTTTCTAGTCATTCTTATAATTACTATATTTGTTGAACAAATGGTCAAATTTCTAATGTAATTTTTTTTAAAATCTCTTTGCTATTTATTAATTTTAGATTTATGACTTGCAAGTAGAGCTCTGAAGCCCAGGTCCGGTCCAGTTTGGGTCCAGTCAGACCCGGACTCGAACCTGGACTCGAACTATAAATTTTGCCAATTTCAAACTCGAACTTGGACCTAAACCTAAAGTACCAAACCTGAACCAGAATCAAATATAATAATAGGTTCTGGTCTGAAGTTCACGAACCTGTTCAGGTCTGAAATTAGCAGTCATTCTAAAAAAAAGATAAAAATGCTTAAGCTATATATATATTACTATATATAGTAATTGGACCTGGGTGGGTGGCTACCTGGGTTACTTGTTCACCCGTGGGTTACCAAGTTTTTTTTTGTTCATTTGACACGTGCACTACGCTATATGGGAGATTAGGCATCAAATGGTCTTATGAAATTTTTGATGTAAATTTTTTCTATGTTTTTAAAAAACTGAAATTTTTTTTTTGCCAAGTTTTTTTTTTTTTGGTTCATTTGATACTATGTACACTATGCCATATGGCAGATTATGGATCAAATGGGCTTATGAATTTTTTTTTATTTATTTTACATAATGTGTACTACGCCATATAGCAGATTATGCATCAAACAGGCTTATGAAATTTTTAATTTTTTTTTATATATATATTTTAGACATCCTAACCTGTTTGACTCAGCATGACCCATACAGGACACCTGATCTGGATCAGAATACTAGATACAGCCTGTATATATAGTTTATAACTTACTCATACAGGTTATCCATATGGGTGATCTGCGGATGACCCATAGGTTGACCCACGAGTAACCTATAGGTGACCCACAGATTGACTATCTGAGTGGGTCATAGGTTGATCTGAATCACCTACCAGACTTTTGAACTAGACTCAAACTTTTGGACCAAACTCAAACTGGACTCGAACCAAGCCAAAAGTTTGATATTCGGACTCAGACTGGACTGAGTTGTAAAATAGTTTGAGTCCGAGTCCAGTTCGAAATTCGCACCGGACTCAGACTTGCCTAAAGTCCAGCCTCAGTTCGGGTCCATCAGAGCCCTACTTGCAAAAAAATAGAAAATATATATTGATATCAGTCGACATCAAGTGGTGTAACACTATAGTAAACAAATATTTAATTTTTCAATTGCAATAATAGTAATATTTTAGGGAAGTGCCGTTTATTACTTAATTTCAAGAGGGGGGTTAGCAGTCTATCACGTCTATATATTATATATAAAATTATTATTGGCTGCTAATTAGATCACAGGGGGGGAGGGGTATGACCTCCTAATAAAAATAAATTACGTAATAAACAGCACTTTCCTTAATGAATTAATATTAAGTGTTCTTAATACAGATATAGAATAATAATTTCTATATTATATAAAAAATAGAAATAGTAAAAAAACTTATTAATACAAAAAAATCATTACTTTTTTAATTCAAAGTTGAACAGTATATTCTTAAGTATTTTTTATATATATATATTTTTTACAATTTTTTTAATAATATATGTCCCTCTTAAAATTCAGCTCCCAAACTCCACAGTAATTAGCAAATATCATGGAATCTTGAGTTAAATAAAGACAATTTTTATTTTAATCTTAACCTTATAATGTTAAGATCTTATCAATAATATACTTACTTTATTAATCAATGTTTATCTAGTTTAGTACTGATTTTCATTAAGCTTCTTAATAATATTTTTTTTTATTCAAGAAGGTATATTGTCCAAATTACTTCTTTGATAAAGTGAGATTAAATGTTCCATATGCTAATTAACAGATTTACAATAATTTGTTTTGGTCAATATCAAGATTATCAACATTATCAAGTTGTACTTCATAAAATAAATGATCTTTTCTAGTAATTTGATGTTATACTTATGGAAATGGCAAATATATATTTACAAGGGTAGGATTTTTTAAGTATGCTTACAATTGCAAGCAAAGCTATCATTATAACATTCAACAATATAATTATATTCACTTTGAATTAATTTAATAATAAACATGGATTTATGTAGATGGAAAATTGAATCATTATCAATATTAGCTGAATTTATTTCAATTTTCTCCAAGTTCTATGATGTAATCCCATTTGCCCAATTTTTAGCTCATATCAGGTAGTTTCTTCATGATAGTCTTTTAAAATATTTACTGCTAATTCATTGACAAGAAAATCAACATGCTGATTAAGATATACTAAAAGATAAACATGCTTAATTTTTCTATGAAACGCTTCAATATAATTGTTAGTATTTATACTATAAAAATAGTTATGTTGGTAATTTTATCCACATTTCTGTAATCAAAAATTTGGTAAAAATAAATTTAAAAAATTATTATAGAATGCATCTATTAGACAATATAAAGTTAATTTTTTGTTTTTTATAATATAAAATTTTTAAAAAAATAACCTGCTATCTAGTTTTTAATTTTACTTTAAAAAATTATATATATTGGTAAAAAATTTTTTTTGATCTAAAAAATAGAACACTCCAAATAGTAAATATACTTAAAATTTTTCTTAGTTTGGAGAAATTGATCCAGCCAAGTTATGAGAATTAAAAAATTAACTTTACTTAGCCTTAATATTTTACTAAAAATATAATTTAACTTTTTTTTTTATATTCAGCAGCAAAATACTGTACTACTAATATATTTTGCTACTATTGTTTGAATTGGCTAATAGAGACATTTACTTTATTTTCATTGTCAATACTAAGTAATTAATCCATATCATTAAACAAGCTATTATGACTCTCTGCTTGGATTTTTTTAGAAATCTACTAACACCAAGCATGTTTTAAATGCCACAAGCATAAAAAGACCTTCCATTAGGGAAATACACTGTGATAGTATTTATTTCTGCATCATCATTATCTAGCATTACAGCTTTTGGTTCTGCCTATCCATCATTTTTTAGTATATGAAGCTATGTTTCAATAGTTTGACTATTCAAGACTCTGAAATCAACCAAGCCAAAGATACTCCATGTCTACTATGAGGATAATAAATCAAAATTGTAAAAAGAAAGTATTTGTTAGAGTTTGTATTGTGAGTAGAGTTAATATAAATAAGCTAAAAAAATTATTTATAGAACTTCTAAAACTTAATAAAAAAAAATTACAAGTTAACTTTTATTTTTGTATAACTTTCTAATAAGAATTGAAAACTATCTAATTCAGCTAGAATTAATACTATTTGCAATAATCTTGGCTAATATATATACAAGCCTTTAACTAATTTAATTCAGCTAGAATTAATACTATTTGCAATAATTTTGGCTAATATGTACACAAATCTTTACTCAAATTCAAAGTTATCAGCTGTAAGAAAGAGGTATTTCGCTATTACTCTTTATAAATAATTAGCTTATAGATTGAGACCAATATCAGGTTGGTTACAACTTAAGATCAATTAATATTTTTAAAGTCTGCTAATAATTAGTAATTATAAAAATATTAATTGACCTTATGTTGAAACTAATCTCATATTGGTTCCTTACATTAAACTATTATCAAGATTATTTTACTGACATTAATTCACAAACAAGATTCTTTTGTAGACAGCTTATTTCATCAAGTTCTTTTAAATTGCACTAAAAAAATTATTTTATTTGCAAAATAAGTGTAAACTGTCTAAAATGAGCACATTAGTAATTAATTGTTGGTAAAACTTATTAGTATAGAAGTTTATTAAAATATGAATAAATATCATTATTAAATCTCATTGAACTTAATATTTATTATTCAAGCAAAAGAAAATTTCTAATATTATTTATGACTAAAATGTCTATTAAAAAAAGTCTGATTTGTAATATCATTATGCAAAAATTAAAGATAATTTGTATATTCTAAATAAAAAAATTTTAAACCTTAATTGTTTTAATACCTTGATATTTTTGATAAATTTTATATTGCTAGGGTGTGTGAAATCCGAGTAAAACTTCTGGTTTTCATTATGCATTTGAAAATTTTCTCTATTTTTTTGTAAAATTTTAGCCCAATGCAGCACATTTATTTTATCATTATCATGATAACAATACTTTGAATAAATTTCCTTGTATATAATATTATAAATATCTTTATATGTAAGCAAATTATCTCTATTTGGAACAAGGTCTTTTGAGATAAAGTACCTATAAATTTGTTAAATAAGTGTAGAAAATATTTAATTTGTTAGTTGGAGTAGTACTAATAGTTGAAGTCTTTATAAAATTTTAGAAATTCAATTAGTTTAAATTAATGTCTATAACCCAATTAAAAGAGCATATTTTAATAATTTAATAGCAAATATTTATAGCAATTATTATTTTATAGACAATAACTTACAGACCATTAATTTACAAATATAATTATTTAAAAGTAATTATTTCACAAATAGCTCATTTTACAAAGTAATTTTAGCTATTGTTGTTAGAGTTGTTTATAATTAGTATTTAGATTAGTGCAGTTTACAAAAAAAAAAAAATTACTATTAGTGAAATAAACTCTTAGAAAATAAGCTTATTTGTAAATTAATTATCTGTAAAATAACCTTGTCTATAAGTTAATTTCCTGTAACTGAGTTGTCTATAAATTAATTGTCGGTAACCCTTATATAGCAGTAGATAAGTAAGTATATATATATATTTGTATATAGTATAATTTCTTTGATATTATTTAATTAAATGGGTGTAATGTATTAAAAGAGTCTATTATATATATCAGATATATATAAACAATTTTGAAAACCTTTTTATAATCAGTAACATAGCAAACTTTTATTAAATATCACAAATTGAATTTTAAAATTTCTATAATATTATTAGAAAATCAGATGTTGATATGTTTAACCGCTAACTGATTTTTGGCATGTATTTTCACCTATTAGAAGGATATTAGTTTGAATAGGCATATCAGATATCTGATACTTTCTATCAAAAAGTATAAGATATCTGTTATGCTGATATCTTTCTAATACTGTAATAGGTAAAAATATGTGCCAAAAATTAGTTAGCTATTAGACATATTAATGTTTGATATTTTGTTGATCTATAAGAAATGTTGTAGAAATTTTAAAATTCGATCTGTATATAAAGCTATTAATACAAAGCATTCTATGTAGTATTAATTTTTTAAAAGTTTATTCTGTATTGATATAGTAAATTTTAATAAAGTAATACTCAAATATAAAAGTTTTAAACCTTTATTGTCTATTTTAGAAATATAGTTTAATATGATATACCTTTCTATTGTCTCTTTTGGTGCCTTCATTAATTGTCAAATTGCTGAATATAATAGACCTTGTTGAGCAAATTTTTTAATTTCTGCAATAGTTTCCTCAGATTTTCTTAAATATTGAACATTTATCTGCATGACTTTTAGGTATATGTCCATTGTGGTTATACTGATAATGAACTATTACAATATCATCAGAAAAAATAGATGCCATATAATGAATTTATATTTTATATAAGCATCCAACTTTTTTTAATTCTTTTTGAGCTTGACGTATTTTTTGTGAGTTTTCTCCTTGTATGTGATCATTGTGTACTTGCTTTGTACCACTATGTGAGCAAACATATTTCTTAATTCAAACTCTTTTATATTCATTATTATATGATACATTGGGTTTTATAAAATTTTTGTTTAGTTAATACTTCTTGCTTTATTCATTTATGATATGTGGCAAAATAAATTTATGATACTTTTTATTTTCTTCAAGTATGTATAATGATTGTGTACTAGAATAGGTTTGTGTATGATTCATTATAGTATTTGCAATTTCTTGTTGTATTTTATTTTTGTTAATATTATCAACTTCTAAAACAAAATCAATATCCATGTTGGAATAAGAGTTATTATCATTAACAATTTCAATAATAAAAACAAGTTATTTTAGAATTTTTTTTTAAAAAATAGGTATTTTCTTAATAAAAATATTTGATTCTAAAATGATTTTATAAAAATTTTTATATCAAATATATATATATATAATTAATAATGATGATATATAAAACTATAAATTGGATTTGTTTTTTGGTATCACTTATTCTTATTTATAATTTTTAGTATTGTACAATATAAAAATCTAGAAATTTTAATCTCTTAAAGACAATGCATATTGAAAAATAAATATACTTAAAAATATTAATAATGTATATTTATACTAATAGTATTATTTATATATTATTTATACAAATCAAAAGTAGATTAGAAAAATATCATAAAAATCAATTTTTGTTGATATTTGGTGTCTTTCGTAACAATGTCAGAGATATGTCAGAGATATATCAGGTGCTAATAGAGCTATTAGTAAGCTATTAGAACTGATATATATCTAATAGCCTATTAGAACCTGTTATACCTCTGTTGTTATTACGATAGACAACAAAAATTAACAAAAATTAAAATCTAATATTTCTATAATATTTACTTTATACTTATTTGACCTGCATTATTATTATTAATTGAAATTTGGATTTTTTGTACTTCAATAATAACAAATTAATTATTTAAATATATAAAATCTGTGTTATGGCTTGGAAAAATTATTTGAAATATAAAACAAGTTAGTTTATAATTATGAATAAAGGTATATAAAATTTTAAAAGAGATAAAGAATGTTGGGAAAATTATAGTGTATAAAAATTAATTAAGATTTTATTATTGCTATTTTTAAGTGAATCTTATGAATCCTGTATAAAACTATGTAGAAATAGAATACAATTTGGGTTTATATAGGCATTTAATACATATAGGATACCGATAGCTCTATAGATAAATTGATAAAGCTTTGTCTAATAGCTTTATTAATTTACTAATTAAGCTATCAGCATCCCAATACATGTTAAATGCCTATATAAACCTGATTTGTATTTTAAAGGTTTTTTATTTTTGCCAAATTTCTGTTTCAAATCAAGTTTATATTAAGATTACATGATGCCAGTTAGAGTCTGATTTGTCTTTATTTGACCTGTGATATCAATTAAAATTATGATAATTATAGCAGTTTATAAAAAGGTATGACCTCTACAAATTTTGTTAAAATTACAAGAAATTAGTCAATTCTAGTAAATTTTTGATTCTTAGAGAATTTTAAAGATTTTTAATAAAATATAAATATTATTTATTAAATATTATAATCAATAAAGAATTAAAATCTTAAAATTTTCTGCTATTATACATTATGACGTTACAGGATCACAACTTTTTTGCAAATTTCTATAATAATATGCACTAATCTAAATTTGTAAATTATAAATTCTGCATCTTACTACAGATAAAACTTATGAATTCTGCATATTACTATTGTTTTAACAATAACAACATGCAAAATTCATGGGGCTAATTTGAAAACAGTAATAAAATATTTATTATCGCTATTTAATTATTAATATATACTAATTTAATATTTATATTATACTATTAATTAAAATTTCATTATTGAAAAATCTTTAATAAAAAGATATTTATATTAGGGAATAGAAATTTGTCGCACCTGCGATATGTTGCACCCCCTGGTTCTGACCAATTAAATTGCATGATTTTGTAGACAAAAAATTTTAAGTTTTAAAAATTAAAAATTTTACTAGTAAAATGTAAAAATAAATAAGCAATATCAAAACATATAATGTAAAATTTTATTCTAAACAACTTTTTCTAAGCATATAGATAGATTGTCTTAGTAAAAAAATAATGTTTTATAAGAAAAATCAAAAATTTCGATTGTTAGCACATATAAAATTTTATTTATGTTTAAGTATTACATGTAAAATTTTTTGCTAAACAACTTTTTCTAAGTTAAAACAGTAGATTGTTTTAGTAAAAAAAGTATTATATGTGCTAACTTTGAAAATTTTTGATTTTTCTTATAAATGATTTTTTACTAAGACAACCTATCTCTATGACTTAGAAAAAGTTGTTCAGAATAATATTTACATTATATAACATGCTACAGTCAGACCTCCCTATAGTCACACCCCATATAGTCACACCTCTATTTAAGCACCCGATTTTGTGTGATGGACTCAAACATAGTAAAAAAACCTCATTATAGTAACAAATCACTTATAATCACTATCAACATGAAAATTTGATTTTTTAACAATTTTATTAATAAAAAACACCAATTTTTAACTAAATATGATTATATAATCTGTTGGCCAATTTTCATATTCACGTATATTTAAAATTATCTATTAATTGATAATCTGCCTGTCAACTGGAGAGTGATCCTATAGGCGAAATGTGGAGTGTTTCTATCTAAAATTTTTTTCTTACTAAGTTAACGATACATGTCCACTAATTGAAAGTTGTAGAGCTCGTCGAGACGCATCTAACGTTGGTTAGATCATCCAAATCGGCCTAGTGGATGGCGGTTATTGTCGAAAAACGATTGGCTGACTATATAGAAATCCGTGACAGTGATTACATATGAAAATCACTATAGGCGAAATGTGGCGTGCTTTCATCTAAAACTTTTTTCTTACTAAGTTAACGATACATGCCCACTAATTAAAGTTGTAGAGCTCGTCGAGACGCATCTAACGGTGGTTAGATCATTCAAATCGGCCCAGTGGATGGCGAGATATCGTCGAAAAAAGATTGGCTTACTATATAAAATCTCTTATGTAAACAAAGAGATTTTATGTAGTCGGCCAATCGTTTTCAACGATATCTCGCCATCCACTGGGCCGATTTGAATCATCTACCCAACGTTAGATGCGTCTCGACGAGCTCTACAACTTTCAATTAGTGGGCATGTATCATTAACTTAGTAAGAAAAAAGTTTTAGATGGAAGCATGCCACATTTCCCTATAGATGCTATAATGAGGTATTTTATTTATAGTCACACCTCTTTACAATCACCAGAATAGGGTGCGTAGTGTTTTGACCCGGGTGGGTGTCACCTGAGTCACCTGTGGGCAGTGTTGTCATGGGACACGGATGCGGACAGCGGACAGTCCGGGACGGGACGTCCGGGACATGTTCGCCCAGAATTTTTTTTGTCCCAGACATTCGGCGAATTAACATGTAATCACCAACCAATAAAATTCGTTGTATCCATTGTAAATTATTATCATTTTTTACAAAACGCAAACCAAGGGTCTGTATATTTCCGCAATTTGATTGGTTTTACCTAGCGGACATGTCTCAGACATAGTAGGGACAAAGTTAAAAATTAGTGGGACATTGTCCGCGAACAATATCGTGTTGGGACATTATTGCGGACATGTCCTGGACATCCCGTCCCGGACTGTCCGCGTCCCTGTAAAATTGGCGGGACAATCTCCGTGTACAACACTGCCCGCGGGTGGGTGGGTGGCCCGGGTCAAGTTGTAATAGCCCAGGTGAGAACAGGTGGGTCAACCCGCGGGTGACCTGTGGGTTGACCCACAGGTGACCCGTGGGTCAACCACGGGTCACCCACGGGTAGAGACCCGACACAAATTAATGCAAATTTATATTGTCTACTGGTGTCGGATAGTATGCAGAATTAAGATTCTAAAAATTTCCATAATGCCGTAATGCCGTAACGTCGTAATGCTGCAATGCCGAAATGCCACAATTCTGTAATGCCGTAATGCCGCAATAACACAATATTGTAATAATGCGATACGTTATAATTAAGTAAATTCAGTCCAAACCGGAAACTGATGAATATGTTATTATTTGGCAATAATCATTTCATTTATATTAATTAATCGGTAACATAAAAGTTATTTGCCATATAATCATTTCATTTACATTAATTAATTGGTAGCATAAGAGTAATTTAAAGTGTATTCTGCAGCAGAATACAATAGTTAGGGCAGTGTCATTAATCACCTGATTATTTTTTATCAGAGGCCTACCCCCTCCCTCTTCCTTAATATATAAATAGTCAGGTTCTTATATATAATTTTAACTTTTTTTACCCCCCCCTCCCCTAAAAAATCACCTGATTTTTGTTACTCTCCTTATAATAAATTTTAAACACGTAAATATGTATGTATATATTAGCCATAAGTGCTGTTAACAATTATGTCATTTCCGATCTATTAGCTCGCTAAAGACAATCTCAAACAATGACTTATAGACTGGTCTAATTGTCCAAAAAAAATAAATAAATCATGATGTTTAAGTCAAAATAAAACCTAGATCTAAAAACCCCTTTATTCTTAGTCATTACATGTACAAAATCAATGAAGTCGACAAACAGAATTTTAATAAACTGTATTATAGCAGATAGCATTTCTGCATTACGGCATTACAGTATTACAGCTTTACGGCTCACAGCAATTATGGCAAAAAATATGGCAATGCCATAACCATATTAATTTGTAAAATTAATTCTACCTCTAACTATAGGTTGCACTCACCCGAGTCAAATCACTAGTCATATTAACCACCTGAAATTTTTTTTAATTGACCCAGATGACACGATGGGTCACCCGTCAGATCACCTGTCGGGTGACTCGGGTGGTGCCTTTTTTTGGACTGACCCGTTTCCACTCGGGTGGCTCATTGTTCACCTATTGGGTGACCTGGGTGAAGATTTTTTAGACGGATCAATTCACTAAGGGTGCGACAGACTTGGTGATTATAGAGAGGGATGACTGTATTATATATATATTTTACACTTTATTAAGTAAAATTTTAAATGTTTAAAAAATAAACTTTTTTGTCTATAAAATCGTGCGATTTGATTGGTCGAAGCAGGAGTGCAACATGTCACGGTGCAACAAATTTATTTTCCCTTTATATTAAACTAGCTATATAAATTTTTAATTTCTAATTGTTTTATAAAAAAAGAATTATTAAATTAATAAATAATTTTTAATAATTAATAGATAGGATTTACCTGTACTAGATCTGCAGTAGTAAATTGTACTAGATTTAGATACATAATTAAACTTAATTATCTATTAATTTTTAAAATTAACTACTTAATTAAACATTTTTTAATAATATTTTAACTTATAGGCTACTTGTTTTAAAAAACTCGTAGTTTTACATAGCTTTTTAAATTTTATATATATTTTTTTAAATTCGTATTTGCTAGT
Source organism: Gigaspora rosea (assembly GCA_003550325.1). Taxonomy (NCBI): domain Eukaryota; kingdom Fungi; phylum Glomeromycota; class Glomeromycetes; order Diversisporales; family Gigasporaceae; genus Gigaspora; species Gigaspora rosea. Next base: position 117,877 of record QKWP01000126.1, on the reverse strand, counting down.
TTAACCTAGTTTTTAGCACATTTACTAGTAATTTTACAAAATATTTTTGATTATAAAAAAAATTTTTACTAAATAAATTTATTTAAACTATTAATAAAATTATAAATATAAGTTTGTTAGTTATAATTATAAAATTTTATTTAAGATTAGATTAATAAATAAAAAGTAATCTAAATTTGAAATTTTTGCTAGTAAATACTATATTACTAATATATATAAAAATTGGATGTGATTTTTTTAAAATTTAAAGTAATATAACTTAAGATATACTAATTTAGTATTAAAAGAAATATTGTAATTGAAATTAGATAATAAATATTTGTAACTTTAATTAAGAATTTAGAAAATTTAATTAGCAAAAAATTTTTTAAACTCTAGTTAAACCCATATAGCTTACTATGTAAAGTAATAATTTGTAAAAATTTTTAAAAAAAGCTTATAATAGAAGTAATAATTATTATAATTTAACTAATAATAATATTTTTTTATAACAAGCTTATATGATTTTTTATTTATTAAAACTTTTAATTTGCCAAATATATTAATAAATTATAATTATAATTGATTTTACAAATATACGAAATCTAGTACATTGGAATTCACAAAAAATACAATATATATAAAAAAATTTTTTTTATAAAAATTTTATTATTAATTTAAAAAAAATACTGCTAAACTATTTTTGAACACTTATTAAATTTTTGTATATAAAAAAATCAAACTATTAATTTTTTTAAATTTTTAATGCATTTTTTAAAACAATTATTATAAAACGCATTTATGGTGTTTTACCACCATAGGTAAATTAGATTTGCAAATATGTGTAACAAAAACAAAAAAATAAATTTTTACAAAAAAAAATATCTTTTAATTACTTTAGGGTTAGGTTAAGGGCTGGGATTTTATCAGGGAATTAGTATATACAAAATTTAGCAAGAAATTTTTTTTATTAGATCCTCAAAGGTGGTTTCATAAGCAAAATTTTGAGGTATGAATGTTTTTTAAAAAAATAAACAAAAAAATAAATTTTTTTGTTACACCTGATTTTAAATTTTGATTGGCTATTCTAATAGTTTTGTGTAATATAGTGTAAAACACCATAGGTGCGTTTTAGTAAAACTCTTTTAAAATGTACTAAATTTAGTACAAAAGGGTAAATCCAATCCATTAATAATTATTATCTAAAATATATAATAAATAATTTCTAACAATTAATAATTAAATTATCTAAAATCGGTAATTATAAAATGCACCTTTGGTGTTGAATACCATAGGTAAATTAGATTTGCAAATTTATGTAACAAAAACAAAAAAATAAACTTTTATAATACAAAAAATAAATTTTTATTACCTTAGGGTTAGGGTGAGACCTGGGATAGGGCAGGTGCGTAGATTATACCAAAATTTAGCAAGAAATTTTTTTTATTAGAGCCCTAAAGGCGGTTTCATAAGCAAAATTTTAAGTTAAGAATGTTTTTTTAAAAAATAAACAAAAAAAAACAAAATTTTATGTTATACCTGATTTTAAATTTTGATTGGCTATTCTAATAGTTTGTAACATGGTATTCAACACCATAGGTGCATTTTAGTAAACCTGATCTAAAATATATAAAAAAGTATCAATAGAATATATAGGCTAGGTGCTGCAAAAAGAAACCAAATTGACATTTTTTTAAAAGATATTTTTTTACATAAATATAATTAGAATCATTTTTTACTTAAGACACAAAAGTAGTTGTATTAATTAAATTTTGCAATAAGGGTGTGGCAACTTAGGGAAGTTGGTAAGTTGTCACCCCCAAGTGGCAGGTCTAGGGTTCAAATCCTACTGGCGACGCTTTGAAAAAATAGGCCTGTGTTATGGTAACCGTTTCCTGTTGATCGGTTGGGTATATTACCTGTAGTCCTTGGTCACCATCTAGAATGGGAGCTTTCGGGCGAAGTTGTGTCCAGTGATACAGACAAATCCAAGGAACCAGGGAAATGGAAACCCATTTGGAAAGTCCCAAGTAAGGAGGTAGCAACGATCTTTGACGGTGCTACCAGAACCGGAATATCGGAAACTGGAGCTGGAGAACTAGACGATATGACCTTCGGAGGAGAGGGTCCACCAACCTGGCCACCGGAGCCGTACCGGAGGAAAAGGACCTATGTTCTGGAATTAGGTACCAGGGGAAGAAAAACCATAGTAGCACCTAATGCTGGGTAGATCAACCCTTCCAGGCCAACTGGTTTGGAAGTTTGGGGCACCCGGTGATGGACCGGTAGGAAAGTAATGGTGGGTACCAGGGTCGGTGTGAACTTTACAAGGGCAAAAGTAGGTAATGGTAGCGGTTAGGTACCCCTAACTGCAAGTTGCTTGCCTCGGTGAGTGCGTAAGTTACCGAAGTGTAGGTAATACCTGTGTGAGACAGGGACTGCTATACCAAGTTTACCCGCGAGGATAAATTAGTCCTAAGGGGATGTAGGTAGCATCTGGGACTGTCTTCGACTGACTAATGTATCGGAGGGCTGTACCAGTGATCACAAGTAGGATTGACATGCGAGCGTTGGACCAGAGGGTTTAAATAGGCAATCCTCTAGTTGGGTTGTAGGTATGGCAACTAGTGTAGAACCTTCGGGCGGACTACTTAAATTAGACAACCAAAAGTTGTACGTGTGGCTAGTTGTACTCTCATTCAATGTAACTCAATTGGGGTGCGCCCAAAGAGGCGCCCTTGATCCACAGGCTTGATTAAATAAACTCTCACCCAAAGCGGGAACTTTAACACAAAAAAAAACAAATTAAATTTTGCTATATTGCTCTGAAAGTTAGTATTTTTTTATGATTTATTATAATATTTATAACATAAAAATTGATTTTCTGAAGATCTTTGTTTTGTCAATTTGGTTCCTTTTTGCAGCATCTAGCCCATATAATTAACAAATTAAATATAGTTTTTAATATTTTTATATAAGTGCTAAAGGTTGAATTAATGAATATTAGATATATATACTAGAAGACAAGTCCCCTGTTATATACCCAGTATATAGTTTACTATAGATTTGCTAAATATCTGCAATAAATTTGCAGCATATTAGTAGCAAGTTAGTAAAATATTAGAAGGTAGGTTGATACTGATAACATAACAACAAAATTTTAGAATATCTTAATATCTTACTTTTAAACCAAGAGTGCTAACAGTAAGATATCAGAATATTCTAATATTTTGCTATTATGTTACTAATATCGATCTATCTTTTAATATCTTACCAACATGCTGCCAATATGCTAATAATATACTGCAAAGATTTGTTTATAGCAGGCTACTGAATATATAGCAAAAAAATTGTCTCTAGTATATATCTAATATTTGTTAATTTAAGCTGTACTACAAAGTAAAAACCTGCAATTGTAAATTTTTTAAAATTAATTTTATAAATCAACTCTTTTAAAATATAATTTAACTAGTATTTAAATCTAAGTAGATATTATTAAAATTATTTACAATTAGATTAATTAAATTATATTAATCTAAATAGTTAACTTATAAGTTGATCTACAGATTAATTTAAATGTTTGACTTGCAAGTTAATTTGCAAATTGATCATAGAGTATTGGAATTATACAGAAATATAATATAGGTTAGATGCTAGAAAAAAGACAAAATAACAATTTTTAAAAACAATTTTTTTTACATAACTTAATTTAAAATTAGAATTATTTTACTTAAAATACAAAAGTAGTGGTATTAATAAAATTTTCAATATAGCTTTTTAATGTTTGTATTTTTTTATAATTTATTATAAAATTTATAATATAAAAAATAAACTTTCTAAAATAGTTTTTGTTAATTTTGCCCTTTTCCCTAGCACCTAGTTATTATAATAAAAAACATAATAAATGCAGATTACCTACCCTAACACGATCTACAAAGCGGATTTCACTACCTCGCGACTCAGATTTCATTCTGTTCTATTATCATTACCAAAAATTTAACATACTACATATAAACAAATACTTTGCTTGCCGCAATTTATCTGCACTTCTAGTTATATTTAAATTTATTTTAATAATCTATCTCGCTCTCTTTACAAAATTCAATAGCATCCGAATAATTATTCTAGTCTTCTTTTCTAATATATTCTTTTCCGAATTCCAAATTTTTTATCAACATCTGTAATCAAATATTCCATATTAAAGTGCACATCAGGTACTACACTTCGTTCGCAACTTCTTTAAATAATTGAACAGCATGCCTCTCTCTTTGTTCTTCAGTATAGGGATCATTTATTAGCTTTTTAACGATTCATAATTTTGTTGGCTTGATGTTGTGTATCATTTTTTTACTTTTATGGTTTCTTGTTCGTTCCGGTGCTTTTTTTTTAATATCAAAGTGTATGGTTTACAGGTAATTATCGGTGTGGATCTTATTGGGCGCCCATTCAAATCGATCATTGGATGTGAAGTAACTTAATGTGTATAATCGATTTGTAACAAAAGTTTTTACGGTAAATAAAGTATCGTACTAATTTTGTTAAGCTCATCAACAAAATGATGGAGTGGTCATTATTGCGAGATCAGCTAACTTTATTGCAGATAACATATGATTTTTGTCTTTTATTGTTTGGGGTTTGTTTTTTGTTTATGTTGGGATGGCATATAATTTTAGCGAATTTAGGTTTCTATGAATTACAATTGTCATTATTTTTTACAGCAAATGTTGTTTACAGTAAATCATAGTATTGCAGAATTCGCAAATGTAATTCCAACGCAATATGTGTATCATGAAAGCAATTTTATAGCAAAATTTTCAAAATCATGATAGAATTTACATAATTCCAACACAACTTTACCGCATACTGTATATAGTCTGTATATCACCATAGTTGTTAGTAATTTTTGTAACAAAGTTTTCACAATAAGTTAAGATAGAATAATTTTAATACATACAGTACTCCACCGCAATAGTAATACAACTAACTTAATCTCTTATTGTGTCATCATGATAGCTAATAAACTTAATAGAATTTTTGCAGTAATCTATTCCAATACAATCTAACTCATAGCTAAGACAGTAAAGTTATTGCTGGTGAAATGATGATATTATAAGAATTAAAAAATAATAAAGAATTTTTAAATAAATGGTCCTAAAATTCATTTAAGAATGCCGGAGTTTGTCACTTTTGATGATTTAAGCTTGAGTAAATTAATTCTTTAGCAACCATGAGAAATAATTTTTAATATACATAAATACATCTACCATAATAGGTAAAAAACATACTTACACTATATACACTAAATTCTATCCTAATATTTTGATACACAAAAATTATATAATTAATTAAATGTTAGGTATTTATTATAATACATTAAATAAAGAAAAAAATGAAACAATGGAATAACAATGAAATAGTAATAAAAGAATACAAACGAATATATAATAAACTAAAATACAACACAATGAGAATCCGATTCTTATTATAACTATATAATCAAGACATCGTAGTCTGAGACACAGTCTCTATCAGGGAGAAAACTCGGGCTTTAAATACTTTCTGAGTTATTAAGAACTATTTGCTATATTCTTTCATAACTGATAACCTCTTGTGCCAACAGCGCTTCTTCTCAGAATTGAGCGAACAACAATGTTCGATAAAAGCCTCCTACATCCTATCTTCTTACTTTCCTTGGCGAACCAACAATTCTTGGTTAGCCAACAATCACTTGCCAACAATAACCGGTTTCTTCAACCATTGTACTCCCGTGGGCAAATCATTATCTTCAAGCCTCCAACTAACCTTGTTATTCCATATAGCTTGGATCGATGGACCTTACAGTGGCATTTAAGTCACGGGTTAAAATTTTAGCCGTGACATTATCTACTTCAAAAATTATTTCGGCTTGAAAAGAATTTCATCCATGTGTCAGATTAGTCTGTTGCAGCTTAAGTTGATTCGAAATCCACAAATATTCGAACTTGACGTGCTGAAGTTATACAAGAAAGTGTATGAAACATGATTCAATGTTAATAAATTGCATAAAAAAAATATATGATGTAAAACTTATATTCAAAAAAATATACTTTCGGCATATTTATTATACAAGGTTACTATATACAATGCTTTATTGGTTTCTAGATATTCGTTTTAAAGGGTTAAATAGAAACCACATTTCATTTAATCCAAATTTCATTATGATCTGCGACAACAATTAACAATCATAGAATGGTATTTCTATTCCTACTTCTGATTTTTTTATCTAAATCAATCAAACCATTAATCAAAATTTCAGGTGCTGGTTTTTACTAAAATGAATTACTAATAATTTCATGTTATTGTTACACCATATACTATTGAAGTGTAGCACGGAATAATTGAATAATTAATCTAAACTAAGTCAACAAACTATATTGAAGCTTTTTTTTGATATCATTACTAATTACTTACATACCTTACACCGGCACCACAATCATCATGTAGAGCCAATCAAGAGAAGTTGTAATTTATAATTAAATCTATCGGATATTATTATACTTATATGAAATAGATATTTGGATATTTAAAAAGTATGAAGTTATTATCTAAGCGCTAAATTACCTGGAATTTTCACTAGTAATTTATATAAACGCTAAATTGCCTGGAATTTTCACTAGTAATTTATATAAAGTCAAAGAATGAAGCTATGTTTTTATTTTTATTATCTATTAATATATGTGGGCTCTGAGCATTCCTCTTATGGAATATTTGAAAATTTATTAATTAGGACGAAAAGAATTATTAAACATATAAATTGGAAATTAATTAGAATTTTAACGAAAAATCATAAATATTTTGAACGGTTCTTACAAACATTACAACATTTATGTGATACCTTTAAAATTTTGCGCTTTTCTTTATAAATAAGTAAAGCAAAATTATCTTCGATTAATTACTTTAAATTCAATGATAAAAATTTAAAATGATCAATGTCGACATAGTTTCGATTAATTAATCTGTGTGAAACCCATTGTGACACCCTAATCTACTATAACTAATTATTTTATTCGAGTTGACGGACGTACGTAAGTAAACAGATCGAAAAGATGTTGAAGCAGGACGCAGGCGCATCACATGGCCCGGTGGTTTCCCGCCTGCATATGCATAATGCAAGCCGGCCGTTAATGGACATGTGACTAACAGAACTTGGAAACTGTCGGGTGGGCGGGATCGGGTCGCAATTATGTTCTTTCCTTGCAGCAGAATTGACCACTCTTGGCGTAGTCGCTGGCGCCGCTCCTTATTTACTTGTGCTTGCTTCATCTTGTATCGAGCCTGCCCTAGGTCATATGCGGCAACTGATCTTACATCATACTCACCTGTCTCCAAATCTCAATCTGGAATCTCAATGATGATTTTCACATGCCTTCCTACCTTTGTTACACCCGGCTCGTGACCCCGCCCCTTACCCGGCCAATGTCATACGTCACAGAATCAACTGCTTACGGTGATGCCCGGCGCAACCTCGGTTGTTATTTTCCGGGAGCATATCCGTTTCAGTTTCAATTATGCATAAATCATGTCTACATTCGCAAAATCAATAAAGTATTATTCGGCATATATTAGACCGGATTATCCATGCGTGCAATGCAAGTTCTAGTTTTGTGTAATGGTATGCGAATTGTTATAGATTTGTATTACTCTGTTACCGAACTTTAATTTCTTTTAAAAGAAAAGTGACAAATTGACAAACGGATAATTTTTAATACTTTAAACCTTCAACATGGACCAATTGACAGCGTCAGGAATTAATAAGCTTGCTTATAATTATCAAAAGGGTATTGACATAGAGAAGGATGAACGTAAGATGTTTGAATTATATCTTAAAGATGACGAGATGGGGAACGCTGCTGGAACGTGTAATGTTGGAAATTGCTATAACTATGAAATCGGAGTTGAAAGGAATTTACGTAAGGCATTTGATTATTACCAAAAATCCGCAGAGATGGGAGACACTGCTGGAACGTGTAATGTTGGATATTGTTATAATTTTGGAATCGGAGTTGAAACAAATATGCGTAAAGCATACATGTATTATCAAAAAGCAGCAAAAATGGGAGATGTATTTGCACTCGCTAAATGTTATCGTTTAGGAATTGGAGTAGAAGAGGACAGGAAAAAAGCATTTGAATATTATCTAAAATCTGCAGAGATGGGAGATGTTAAAGGGTTAGGAGAAGTTGGACATTGTTACCTATATGGAAGCGGAGTCAACATGAATAAAGATAAGGCGTTCGAATATTATCAAAAATCTGCTGATATGGGTGATGTTATTGGAACAACTAATGTCGGTTGTTGTTATGATAATGGAATTGGAGTTAAAAAAGATATATACAAATCATTCGAATATTATAAAAAATCTGCGGATATGGGGAATCATGTGGGAACACATAATGTAGGAAATTGTTACCGTTATGGATGGGGAGTTATAAAAGATGAATGTAAGGCGTTCGAGTATTATAAAAAATCAGCAGAGATGGGACACGCTAATGGAATGTACAGGGTCGGCGAATTTTATCAAAACGGAATTGTTGTTGAAAAAAATATAGATATTGCTTTTGAATGGTATTTAAAATCTGCACTTACTGAACAATCTACCGCTGGCGGAAAACAAGAATATTTTCATTGGATACCATTTGAAAAATTTGAAAATGTTGAAGAAATAGGTAAAGGAGGCTTTTCTACCGTTTTCAAAACAAATTATCTAAATGACTATGAATTATATGAAGAAGTGGCAATTAAGATTGTAAAAGATTCCAATAAAAACAGAGAACCATTTATAAAAGAGGTATTTATATTAATATTTTTGGATCTTGTTTTATTTTTAAAAATCATATTTGTTAAATGTATTAATTATTTTATTTGTTAGTTGAAAGCTTGCCATAGTTTAAATCAATATTTAGGAATATCAAGAGATGAAAAAACAAATGATTATATTTTAGTGCTTAGCTATGCAAAATACGGTTCATTGAGCAAAAACCTTGCTGATATCTTTAAATTTGAATGGAAACTCAAATTAAAGATACTCTATGATATTATATCCAATCTTGTTCGTATTCATTCTAAAAAATATTTACATCGAGATATTCATCCTGGAAATATTCTGTTAAAAGAAGATTATGAAGCATATATAACCGATCTAGGTTTATCAAAACCGCTTGATAAAAAGGAACAAGAAGAACATATTCATGGAGTTTTACCTTATATTGCACCGGAGCTCTTTCAAAAACAACCATATACTCAAGCTTCAGATATTTATTCATTCGGAATAATCATGGTAGAAATAGCAACTGGTCAAAGACCTTTTAATGATTATAAATTCGATATCGACCTCGTAATAAACATTTGTAAAGGACTACGGCCAAAATTTGGACCAGGAATTCCTGATTGTTATATTGAATTAGCAAACCAATGCATGGATTCGGATCCAGAAAAACGTCCAAAATCTAGTGAATTGAATATTAAACTGAATGGATGGCTAAATATTGTTGAAAATAAAGTCGTAAATGAATTCAAAAGTCAATTTTTAGAAAGTGATGAGATTAATAAAAAATTGTCAACAATTAAAGAAAATTTTAACAATGTGTATACAAGTAAACCTTATAATATAACAGAAATTAGTAAAACCCTATCAAAACTGAAAATTAGTAAAACTGCGGGTATTATAGAAGTTCCAGATGATATTTAACAAATCAATTAATATTACTATGTATTTACAAGTAAAACGGCATGCCGTTTTGTAAGGCTGGAGCTTATTTGTCAAACATTTAAATTCTAAATAAATTTATAACAATACATATATATGAATAATAAGAATATGTTAATTTAAATCAATATATTATTATATAAATTTCCAGATAAAACAATATCTATGGAATTGTTCAGAAAATTATGAAATTATCCAATTAATTGTTCGGAAAAACGTGTCCATTTTAAAGGATACTTATTGGATGTATATGTTTTTATGCAGTTTTATACGTTTTTTATACGATAATTTCTAATCTTCTATACATACATAACCCTTTTTCAGAAAATCGACTCTATTCCGAACAATTACTGGCAATTTTAAAATGAAATTTTTATATGGTTTATCTTACTACAATATTTATGTGAGCAAACATTAATTTAGATTCTAAGTTATAAAGATAATAATCTTTGATCTTTGGCTAATCTCTGTTGAAGTAGTGCATAATCGTCAAATATAGAGCTATTCTCTGAAAAGGTTTGCAATAAAAAGGATCATTATTTTTGAGATATCTTAACCAGATTAAATTATTTGACCATTTTGCTTTAAAATCTTGAAATGAAGGAATGTCTTGTCCAAGTTTACAAATAATTAAAGTATCAATCGTGGAAGGTTTCGAGGTAGTTTTGTAGTAAACCTTGGAAAAGTTAATTACATTCTCGATATCCTAATTGCCGCTTGTGAACAGTAAATATAGGAATAACTTGTGTAATAAGCATTTCTTCAACTTGGCTGGGTTGAGGAAGTTCACTGAGAATTACTCCTATAATACGCTAACAATTTTAAACTTAAATTTTATGATTTTATAGCCAGCATGCTTTGTATCTGAGTTTTATAATTTTAAAATACCAGACTTATAAAACTCTTTAAACTTTTAAACTAAGTTTCCTTATTTTGATTAAATTATAATTATTAAATGATAGCCACTCATATAAAACACTTTTGCCTTTTTAATATTATAGTGCAACTATGGAAAAAAATTCTCAGACCTTAATTATACATAATTTCAAGAAGATTAATATGATAAGTCAGTTATTAAATAATGGGAATATAAAACTTATTAGAATTGTTCAATAAAAATATTTGACTGTTATTTAACGAAAACATCCAATCCAAGATTCGATACTGAATATAAACTTTATTGGTATCTGTTATAAAAGCCTAATATGTATATTGGATATATAAGTATGCATAGTTATTGATATTTTATAACTTCCCAATATTTTAATTTATAGAATATTCAGATTACTTTTGAGTTAATACTTGAATTTGCATTTGACCTTATTCATATTTGATTTGAAATAGGTATTTTGTGATTTGTTGTTCTTTAATAAAGTGAGCCCTGTAATGATAAGTGTATTTATATACGATTAAGGTGTTAAAACTAAAATCGACTGAAGCAGACTCAGAAGTCAACATTTTGACTTTAATTTACTTAAAGCCATATGTCAACATATTAAATAGTAAGAACATTTCTTTGAATATATAGTATAAAGTAATATATAGTGTATGTGAATACAGACGTGTTGTATTTGTATTTTAGAATTCTTGATTTGAAGTTAGCTTAGAGCCAGCTTTAAAAAGCTAAAATTGAAATCTCAAAATTGGCTAATTGGAGCATTTAGCTTTCCTATATAAAATTTCTTGTAGAGGTACATATACCGTAAGTGCATGTGTTACAAGTGTATCTGTATATTGCAATAAAAATTAATTCTGGCATACAATGTATACATGAAATTTAAATATAATAACTTCTAATTAAAATAAAATTATACATAAATTTAATTATATCTATCTGTGTTTTTATTCGGACAACGTCTAGCTGACATATATATTTTGTTGAATTGACCCTAGTATTAGGGCCACTTTATGTAGGATTAGGCTAAGGTTAGGTCCGTTTAAAAAATATAAAGTAAAATCTCAAAATTGGCTAATTGGAGCATTTTGGCTTTCCTATATACAATTTTCTTCTAGAGGTACATATACCGTAAGTGCATGTGTTACAAGTGTATCTGTATATTGCAATAATAATTAATTCTGGCATACAATGTATACATGAAGTTTAAATAATAACTTCTAATTAAAATAAATTATATACATAAAGTAATTATATCTACTTGTTTTTATATTCAGAGAACGTTTAGCCGACTTATATATTTTTTTTTGAAATAACCTTAGTATTAGGGCCACTTTATGTAGGCTAAGATTAGGTCCGTTTATATGTATACCGTCCTTATAAGAAAAATGTACTCTAAAGGTACGGGATGGTGGCGTAGAGGCACTGGTTTTGGTGGCATGGATTAAACCCGTATTTGGTACGTAGGAGGCTTGGATTGGCCCGGATTTTTGGCCCGTGGTGGGCCAAATGCCCGTACAAATTGGACCGTTAATGTCTCCTGATTTTGCAACATTTTACTAGTCCAAATAGCATGGGTTTTGGTACGGGTTGGTGGCGTAATAGCACGGGTTTTGTTGGCACTGATTTTGTACATAGAGGTTTGAATTGACAGGATTTTTTTGCTCTTATACTGGCGCCAATTGGACCATTAATGGTTCGGGTTTGTACACTTTACAAGTTTTAGCAGATGCATAATTCTCATGCCACCATCATACAATCGTAGCAACAAATATAAACATTTAAATTTACATCATAATTGATTCATAAATAAAGTATTTTATTAATTTATTATATTCTATTTGATTGAATAAAACTAAGTTCGAATCCAATCAAATCTTTAAAAAAAGGACAGAAAAGAAAAAAACACAAGCCCGAACCCTAACTATAAATATCGTTCATAACAAACATTTCAAACATCATCACATAACCCAACAATATTTACATATTGACTCCAATAACCATGAAATTGAAAATGATGAAACTCGCCAATGAAGTCTTCAATGATAACATCAAAATCATACCAATGAAAGCTTGATACCAAAGTGATGAAATCAAAATTCCAAAGTAAAAAAAAAAACCAAAAAAGAAGAAAATTAGTTTTAGTAACATACTGATAAGAAGAAAAAGAAAAAAAAAGATCAAAGAAAGTCAAGCAAAGCTGGCAAAGAAGCAGGGAGGCAAAATTAGTGGAATTGCAAGAAGGCATGAAAGTGCAATAAGAAAATCAGCAAATGCAAAAAGACAACTTAGCAAAAATCTAAGCCAAAATTAGTAGTGCAAAAAAAGCAAATCAGCAAAAGTGCAAAAAGGCAAATTAATAAAAATTCAAGACAAGAATAGCAAAGCGCAAGAAGATAAAATTGGCAAAGTGCAAGAAAACAAAGTGCAGGAATGTAAAATTGTAAAGTGCAAGGTAAAAATCAGTGAAGGTGCAAAGACAAAACTCATGAAAGCATAATCAAAAAAAGAAAAAACTAGCAAAAATCCAAAAGCAAAAACAGCAAAGTGCAAGAAAGAAAACTAGCAAAAGTACAAGAAGATAAGAGCAACAAACAAACTAGCAAAAGTGCAAGAAGACAAGAGCAGCAAACTGCAAGAATGCAAAACTAGTAAAAGTATAGAAGGCAAAATTAGCAAAGTGCAGTGTGACAAAACAAGAAAAAGAACAAGATGAAAAAAAAAACAAAATTCAAACAAAATAAAGAGCAGAAAATCAAGAAAATTTAAAAAAACCCAATACTAAAATGACTCACCAAGATCATTGAAGAAATACTCAAATACTGAAGCTAAAAGAAAAAAAGAAACATTAGTATAGAAAAAGTAAAACAAAAAAAAAATACAAATAAAAGAAAATTTACTAGAAAAAAACAGTATAACAAAAGACTATTCCAAAAAGATCACAAACTTAAAGCAAAAATGTGTAATTAATACTAGTAACTTAACATGAAAAATAAAAATAAAATAAAGTAAAAACAAAAGTAAAAAACAAAAAAAAAGATCTAGATAATCTATAGATCTAAATTTGGATCAGATTAAGAGATTGTCAATTCCTAATCTGATACCAAATTTTATATATATACCATCTCTAGCATATACATACCATAACGTTCAACAAGCCTATATGCAACAAGACATACAATCTTATATTATTCAAATATGTGCCACTATATACAATGAACCTATACATGCCACAAATACAAACTATCACGAATATTACCAAACCACCTTGTACTACTACATGGACCACTTTTTTAGAGGGTATAAAATCATGAAATAGCATGCATGGGCATTATTTCAAATCTTGGCCCAAATTATGCTTAATTCAGACCAAATTTTGTAATTTTACCTCTGTGCACTATTGTGAGTTTTTATTATAAATAATATTTCTCTTCAATATTTTATTAATAAATTCCAATATATATTTATATTTTTGTTTTCTTGTTTTGTTTTGTCAGTTTTACCAAATTTCTATAATTGGTTTGTTTTGTTATCATAATATTGATTGATTTTATTGATTGTTTAATTACACGTCCCCTATCCAAAAATATAAAAAAGGACTGTTAAATGAAATTTTAACTTCAAACTGCCTAATTAACCCTCTTTAAACATTTTAGAAGCCTGGTTTTTTACTAAAATAAACTATTAGTAATTTCATATTATTGCTACATTACACTTTACAAAAACACCCAATTTAACAACTTTAGAACTACTTTAAAGTAACTATTAAATAACTATATAGTTACTTTGTAGTAGCTATAGTTTTAAAGTTACTATACATTAGCAATACACCTGCAACTATTGACTATTACATTATTACTACAGTCAGACCTCTCTATAATCACCAAGTCTGTTGCACCCAATTTTGGTGATTGTATAGAGTGACTATAAATAAAATACCTCCTTATAGTCATGTGACCAAAGGCCAATAAGTAATATGGGGTGATTTCAATAGAAACAGCACATTTTTACATATATTTTATTTTGAGATAATTGAGTTTAATCGTTTGTTTTGATTTTCAGACTGATTCGGGATTAATCAAATTTCACGATTTTTATTGGTTAAAGGTAAACAGATGACTATTGGGTAATCTCGTAATATGTTGGCTCTATTCAGCCTTGTGTAATTTTTCTTTTACATTATCTTGATTTTTTATTATGCAAATTGACTTTTATTTATAATTGGAAAATGTCAATCATGCCAAAATTTATATGAATTTAATAAAAACTCATTTTTCAAAAAATTGTAAAAATGGGCTGTTTCTATTGAAATCACCCATATTTGAAATACTATTAAAAAATTTAATCCAGTGGTCCAATTGGATAAAACAACTACCAGAGTATTTAACTCAATGATATAATTCTAAAAAGTCCAAAATCATTCAAATTTAATTACAAAATGCTAAGATTATTAAGGATTTTTCACTCAGTTATTTAAATTTAATCAATTCTTAAATATGTAAAGTAATATAAATCCTTAACAATCTCAGGAGTGTGATTCGATTTTAATGATTTTTGACTCATTAGAATTGCTCATTGAGACGAACATTTTGGTAGTTGTTTCATCCAAATCAGGTCATTAGATCAAAAGTTATTTGCTGTCAAACCTTTAAGAAGCTTTAATAAATAATTTTAAATATACATGAATATAATATTGGTCAATCAGATTTTATAATCTGTATTTAGTTAAAAATTAGTAACTATAATGAAGTTTTTTTATTAATAAAATTGTTAAAAAATTAAATTTTTATAGTGATAGTGATTATAAGTGATTTGTGACTATATTAAGGTTTTTTTACTATATTTTAAATTTGGCACACAAAATTGGGTGCTTAAATAGAGGTGTGACTATATGAGATGTTCTATAGGAAGGCCTAACTGTATTTTACTATATATTAATGATACTTTTACTCAAATTTATAAAAAAATTTTTAGAAATTGAAATTTCAATTTTTTTATTTTTTTTAATACTCCTGCTCCAAGGCCATCGGGACGCACTAGGTGCTCTTTTATTAAGATTAGTATTATTAACAGGGCCTCTCTAATTAGCAAGGTCTTCTATATGTCTGTGTACTACATTCTAAATACTACATTTTTTACTATACTATTTACAGTATTTCTATATTTATTCGACTAGAATTTTACTAGAAATATCCAATTTCATATTTTCTTGTACCCAATCAAATTTTCATCCAGTTGACCCATTACTATGATCAAGATTTCTAACCCCTTTTAATTCTTCCAGAAGTATTTCATCCCTGGAAAACACAACCAAATAATTTTTGCAACAATCCTGGGGAGCAGACTACTTATACTTTTGTCCATTTTGTCCTGGGAACTTCGATACTAATTTTCCTTTTTCATCCAGAATTTTACTAGAAGTATCCAAATTAATTTCAACAGGCATATATCGTCACCAAACATGGATGTGGCTGAGCTATTTAAGTATGTCCTGGCATCTTAGTTCAAGTCATCTATCTCATGACCATGCATAGTGAAACTGTTTATCCTAGGACTTAAACTAGCAACCTTTGTTTAGAATGCTTAATGTCCTGGGAGTGCAACCACTATACTATCAATCTGCAGGACAAAATTTCAATTTTTAAAAATTTTTTATAAATTTGTAGCAAAAGTATTGCTAAAATACAAAGATTTTGTGATATTATTACTAATAACTTATATGCTTTACACAGGCACCACAAACAAAATATGGTGCCAATTAAGAGAAGTTTTAATCTTACTTAAATCTATAGATATTGTTTATTTATATGAAATAGATATTTGAAATATATCAACTTATTATCTAAACATTAAATTGTCTAAAAATTTTACTAGTAATTCATATAAAATCAAAGTATAAAACTATGTTTTTATTTTTTTCTCTATTAATAATATGAGCTCTGAGCATTTGTCTTATAGATTACTTGAAAATTCATTAATTAGAACAAAAGGAATTATAAATCAGAACTTAATTAGAATTTTAATATGAAATTATAGCTACTTTGAACAGTTTTGACAAATATTTTTCAATTAAAAAAAGGAAAATTAAGTACAATATTTATGACATAACTTTAAATTTTGCTCTTTTCTTCATAGTTAAGTAAAATTATATTTGATTAATTATTTTAAATCTATTAATAAAAATTTGAACATAATAAAATAATTAATGTACCTAATATAGTTTTAATTAATTAGTTTGCTGTGTGAAATCCCATTGTAATATCCTAATCTACTATATCTAATTATAGTACAGATTCTAGTTTATAGTAAAAAAAAACCAAAATTTTTCAGATTCTATAATACAAAATAAAAAAAATCAATGTGTATAGCCTAATTTTTGATATGGATATTATTCTATTAATTTACAGTAAATTAAAAAAAATTAACTAATGATATTTTCAGATTGCATATAATTAAAACAAAAAATTAACTTTGAATAGTCTAATCTTAGATGTGAACATTATTTTATTAATTTAGTAAATTAAAAAAGAAGTTTAATATGCTTCGCATGGGTGTGATGTGCTTGTATATCGCACCCTAATTTGATTGGCTAAATTTGCAGATCATTATTTTAAAAAAAAAATATCCAATTTTTGTTAAAATTCTTTAGACTAAGAATTAGTCTAAGAAATTTTAAAAAAAGTCTTAAAATTTTTTGCACATATATGCAAAATTTAGCGCTGAACAAGTTACTTAATCAACTTAGAAAGGTTGTCTTAATAAAATTTGGAGAAATCGTCAAAAAATGAGTTAAAAAAAAATGAAAAATTGCAAATATCTCTAAATTTTAAAAAGACAACCTTTCTAATTCGACTAAGTAAACTTGATCAGCACAAAATTTTGCATATATACACAAAGAAATTTAAGAATTTTCTAGTAAACATTCTATACTAACCCTAACCTAAAAGTTTTTACAATAATTTGTTTATTTTTTTAAATAATGATTTACAAATTTAGCCAATAAATTAGGAATGATATATAAGCACATTGCAGGTTGCGATATATGCATTTATTCATTAAAAAAAATGCAAAATAAAAAATATGACCAAGCTTAGTTTTTAGATTCCATGTAATACAAAACAAATAATCAACTTTATATAGTCTAATTATAGATATTAATTTTATTTTATTAATTGTTATGGCTAAAGCTAGAAATGGCTGAAGCTGGAAATTTTAAATATATTTACAAAAAATTTTGGAATGCATTTTGTATGATTTTTTTTATAGTTAGATTAGAATTTTAGGGTTAGAGTTTATAATAAAAGAGTATAGTTGGATTTTAGCAGGGCTTATAGTTTTAAATCGAGACCTCTAATTTCCAGCTTTAGCCATTTCCAGCTTCAGCCATGAAATTAATTAAAATTAAAAAATCTGTCAAACCATTGTTTTCAGATTTTATGTAAGGGCAGTATCATTAAGCACCTGATTATTTTTTTATCAGAGGCCTATCCCCCCTCCCTCTTCCTTATTATATATATAGTCAGGTTTTTATATATAATTTCAACTTTTTTTAGCCCCTCCCTCTAAAAAATTACCTGATTTTTGTCACTCTCCTAATACAAAGCGAAAAATCAACTTAATCAACTTAATATTATCCAAAAAAATTTGATAACTAAAGTTTTCAAATTCAATGCAATGCAAAATGAAAAATTAATATAATTACTAAAATAAATAAATATTGCAATAATTACAGTTTTAAAAGAATTGTCATTAGGCTAACAAAAAGTTTCTCACTATTTGATTATGTTTTTGAATGCAGCCAATAAAAATATGTAAAGTATACAATTCAAAAATTAAATTATATAAATAATGTAAATAGATAAAATTAGTTATTTTAACTTTGTTATCATTATTAGCTATATATAAAAAGAAGTTATTTACAACCTGGTCACATTTTCTTAAGATGTTTAATTAAAAATATTTAAGCATAAACTTATTTCATTGTCACTATTAACATATTAACATGAAGAATCATATGTATATGCACAAAAATTAGTTATCTATACACTGACCAATCAAAAATATTTACTGTATTTGCGTGTAATAACACCTATTTGCATGTTATTTTGGACCTCTGCACATTATTTTTAAATGTGCATGTGCCTTATTTTAAATCAAAATATGATTTTTTAAAAATTCTGTAACAGCATTTGAAATTAACTCTGATCAACTTACTGACAAAAGCTTATTTACCAGACTATTAATTTGCAAATAAGTTTATATATAGTATATTTTGCTAACAACCAATTTCACCTACAAAGTAATTCTAGTCAATGTTATTAGGGTTAGGTTAGAATAGGGTTAGAGTTAAAGTAATTATAAAAAAAATTCATTTGTAAAATAAGCTGTCAATAAAATATACTATCTATGAGATAAAACTGCCTATTAATTAATTGTTTGTTGTTAGCTTTCCGTCATTAGTGATAGAATTTTTCTTCGTTTCTTTTATCTTGTAGTCATTTTATTTTGTTTTTGTTTTTTGGTATATCGTTAGGATTTGTAGTATTTCCCCTTTTTGTTTCATTACCCTTTTATTTTCTTAGTTTCACCATTCTTCTTGTATGGTTTGGTTATCCTCACCATTGACGCTAGGTGAGAGGGATTTGAAGAGAAATCCTATGTTGCTCTTTGGCGGGGCTGACAAAATTGTCTGTCTTATCAGTGAGGCAGTGTGATAGGTCGCACCAAGGTGCTCTCGAAGTATTCGGGTGATGCCGGACCTGCTATAGATAGAGTATTGATAATAAGTAATTAATATAGTTTAGTTATATTATAATCTAATATCTAATAAAGGTACCGACAAGACTGTCAAAGAGTTAAAAAAAAAAAATTAATTGTTTGTGAAATAGAGAAGTAAGTTCAGCAAAAGTAGTGTCTTTGAAGTAATTATTGGCAAAATGATATAGTCCTACTTTGAGCATTATGTTATATAAGGTGAGTGTGTGATATTTTGGGATGTGCATAGGCGAGTCATAGGTGATATTTTGGATAATATAGTTAATTTTTTAAATATCAAAATTTGAATTAATGCCCTAGCTTGCTATTATATGCAAATATGGTAAATGAACAAATTGGATTTGGGTGTATAGATAAGATTACATCTGAATGACATAATGTGTACATGCTATGAGTTATCCAATAGAATTATGAATAAAGAGCAATTAGCAGTAGCAATTGAAACTAATTTCTTTTATTGTATATTCTAATAAAAAACTAAATAATAATAATAATTTAAAATTTCATCATAATTGATTATCTTATTTTAAATTTTCTATATTTCACTTGGAGAATTTTTCATTCTTATATTCTGTTTTTAGTTATACTTGTCAAATTTGGTTTAGCTTTTCCAAAAAATAGATAGAGCCATTATTACTAATGGCATATTAGATATATTCAATATTAAATTCTTATAATATGCGATCATGACCATTTATACTATATAATTTTTACATGTGCAAAATAATTAGTAAAAATGTACAGAATACTTATGACAAGATAATAATTTTTATTATAAGAAGATATATGTATAACATAAGACTTTGACTTACCCTAACCTTATGATATTATATAATATTTGTTATGGCTCTAATTATTGATTAATTCAGCATGAAGTGTACAAATTATACAAGAAATATTCTAGCTGTCATATCTTAGCAAATTCTTGATATTGATTGGTTAAAAGCAATGATCAAAAATCTAGGCTGAAATTACTCACTCATTTTCAAAACAATTTAACTGGTCAAATTTGCAAATCGTTTGGCCTATTGTAGATAAGTTTTAAACTCATCTCCAATAGACAAAATGATCTACAAATTTGATCAGAATTAAATCGCTTTGAAATGTAGATCAGATCTTCAATATTTTGATTATTTTGATTGGCTGTTTATAGCATATGCTCTGAACTTTTTTTACTATAGCTAGGTTACTCTGAAATATATTACTGTATAATAACTGTATAATATATAAAAATATAAATAATAATTTAAAATTACATTATAATTGATCATTTTATTCTAAATTTTTTATATTCTGCTTGAATGATTTTTAATCTTATATTCTGTTTTTTGTTATACTTGTCAAATTTGGTTTAGTATTTCCAAAAAATGAATAGAGCCATTATTATTAATGTGCATGTTAGATATATTCAATATTAAATTTCTTATAACATTTGATTGTGACCATTTATACTATCAAATTTTCATATATACAAAATGATTGGTAAAAATATACAGGATACTCATAACAAGATAATAATTTTTTTTAAAAAGATATATGTATAATATAAAACTTTAGCTTACTTCCACCTCTATAATATTATGTAATATTTGTCATGACCCTAATTATTGCTTAATTTAGCATAAAGTATACAAATTATGCAAAAAATATTCTAGCTATCATGTTAAAGCAGATTCTCAATTTTGATTAGTTAAGAACAGCAATCAAAAATCTAGACTGAAATTACTACTCATTTTCAAAAAATCTAATTCTGGTCAAATTTGCAATTATTTGGCCTATTGTAGATGAGTTTTAAACTCATCTCCAATAGACAAAATGATCTACAAATTTGACCAGAATTAGATTGCTTTGATTGGCTATTTATAGCATGTACCCTGAACTACTATAGCTAAAGTACTCTGAAATATATAACTGTATAATATATAAAAATATTTAAGTAATAATTGCCACAGATTATAATTTAAATCTACATTTTTTACTTAACCTGCTAGCTTTCTAAAACCAACTAATACTTTTTTATTATAATTTTTTAAAACTAACTCTAACACTAAACCTCTAACCCTAAAAAATGCATCTAAAAAAATTTAGTTTTCAAAATTTTCTACTATAATTTCATTTTAAGGAAAGTTATTCATAACACTATGTTATATAACACCTTATATAAATAACTCAAAAATTTAACTAGGATAGATCTTGTAGTGTAACTAAGAAAAATGCTCTTCTCACAATTTTATGCTAAGCACTAACTCTAACCCTAACTCTAACCTAATTCTAACCCTAATCCTAACTCTAACTCTAATTGCAACCATATACTGGTAGTTTAAATAATAGGATGTTATATAACATGGGTGTTATAAATATAATATTCCTCATTTTAATTTTGATTTTATTATAATCTACCACAATAATTTAAAATTACATTATTATTGATCATCTTATTCTAAATTTTTTATATTCTGCTTGGAAATTTTTTATTCTTATATCCTTTTTTTGGTTATACTTGTCAAATTTGGTTTAGTGTTTCCAAAAAATGAATAGAGCTATTAGATATATTCAATATTAAATTTTTTATATATGATCATAACTATTTATACTATCTAATTTTTATATGTGCAAAATAATTGGTAAAAATGTACAGGACACTTGTGACAAGATAATAATTTTATTATAAGAATATATATATAATATAAGACTTTTGCTTACTCTCACCTTTAACAATATTATATAATATTTGTCATAGCTCTAATTATTGCTTAATTTGGCATAAAGTGTACAAATTATATAGGAAATATCCTAGCTATCACATTATAGCAAATTCTCAATTTTGATTGGCTAAGAGCAATGATCAAAAATCTAGACTAAAATTACACACTTATTTTCAAAACAATCTAACTTTGGTAAAATTTGCAGATCATTTGGCCTATTGTAAATGAGTTTTAAATTCATCTCCAATAGGCAAAATAATCTACAAATTTGACCAGAATTAGATTGCTTTGAAATGTAGATTTAATCTTCAATATTTTGATTATTTTGATTGTAGTTTATAGCATATGCTCTGAACTTTTTTTTCATCATAGCTAGAGTACCCAGAAATATATAACTGTATAACATATAAAAATATAAATAATAATTTAAAATTATATCATAATTGATCATTTTATTCTAAATTTCTCATATTCTGCTTGAATAATTTTTCTTGTATCCTGTTTTTGGTTATACTTGTTGAATTTGGTTTAGCATTTCCAAAAATTAGATAGAGCCATTATTGCTAATGTGCATATTAGATATATTTAATATTAAATTTTTTATGACATATAATAATAACTATTTATACTATCTAATTTCTACATGTACAAAATGATTGGTAAGTAGGGTTCCGCAATTTGATTTGATCTTCAAATATTTGATTAAATATTTGATCAAATTCAAATTCAAATTTGACTATATTTGATTTGATCAAATTCAAATATGGCCAAATTTGATTTGATTTGACAAATATTTGATTTTATTTGAAAATTACTATTAAAAATTCAAATTCAAATCAAATTCAAATTCAAATATTTGAATCAAATCAAATTCAAATCAGGGTCAATTTGATTTGATCAAATTCAAATTGATCCAATATTTGATTTGATTTGAATTTGAGGAACCCTATTGGTAAGAATGTATAGGACACTCATGACAAGATGATAATTTTATTATAAGAAGATATATGTATAATATAAGACTTTGGCTTACTCTCACCCTTTACAGTATTATATAATATCTGTTATGGCCCTAATTATTGTCGCAGATCATAATTTAAAATGAAATCTACATTCTATACTTAACCTGCTAGCCATTAACACTTGTTTATTATAATTTTTTTTTAAAACTAACCCTAACCCTAAACCCCTAACCCTAAAAAATGCACCCCAAAAAAAATTTAGTTTTCGAGATTTTATACTATCATTTTATTTTAATCTGGATTTCATTATGATCTGTCACAATTATTGCTTAATTTAGCATAAAGTATACAAATTATACAAAAAATATCCTAGCTATCAAGTGATAGCAGATTCTCGATTTTGATTTGCTAAGAGCAACGATCAAAAATCTAGGCTGAAATTACTAATTCATTTTCAAAACAATCTAATTCTGGTCAAATTTGCAGATCGTTTGGCCTATTGTGGATGAGTTTTAAACTCATCTCCATTAGGCAAAATGATCTACAAATTTGACCAGAATTAGATTGCTTTGAAATGTAGATCGGATCTTCAATATTTTGATTATTTTGATTGGCAGTTTACAGCATGTGCCCTGAACTTTTTTTTTTACCATTATATAATTATTTGGCACTTGTTTATATGTTTGATTGAAAAAATGATTAAGAAATTGATCAAGTAATTTATCGGCTATAGCGGCTATAGCTGGCTACTAGTCGATAGTCGATGATATGATAATTGACCGATAGCTGACCTAGCTGACCAAACCCATTCCTATTTACCAACGATAACATTTGCAAGAACGATCTAAAATAA
This sequence comes from Gigaspora rosea, assembly GCA_003550325.1. NCBI lineage: Eukaryota > Fungi > Glomeromycota > Glomeromycetes > Diversisporales > Gigasporaceae > Gigaspora > Gigaspora rosea. The sequence goes on along the minus strand of QKWP01000126.1, from coordinate 93,963 downwards.
ATGATTGATTTAATAATCTAGTAATATTATATGAATTTTGTTTCTTCATTATTAAAATTATTCTAATGTATCAAGAATTGAATAGGGATTTATGCATTTTAATCTTTCTTCATCATAGATTACAATTCTTTAACGAATTCATTAAGAAAATCCTTTGAAAAATCCTCTTGTAATTTGTCATCTGCTAAATATAATTGGAACATTGTTGCTCATTCTGATGAACTGTTTATTTTTCTTGCTGTTTCAAATAGGTTATTGTAAGTTGACTTTTTGGCGCAAAAAACAAAAGGTTACATATGGATGTATCCAATTTATACTGTACGTATCTGGAATGTAGTAAAACAAAAAATACTGTCACGGTGCTGCGCGATACCCGTGTGACTAGTGATCGGGTTCACACGTGTTGATCGAATGTATTGATCGAATGTCGTTATGTAATTAAAAGTAAGAGATCATGATTGCATGAACGATGAGTATAGTATGTTGCAAGTGTATTAGTAATTAATAAATAAGGCATCGATCTAAGGGGGAAGTGCTTAGTTTTTATGCTCTTAATAACTAGCTTTCGATCTTATTAGCTTTTCAACATGCTATATCTTAGTGATTCTTCTTAGTGAATAAACTGTTATTTGTGTGAAGTATCTATTAGGTGATAGTACCTGAACTATACGTCAGTCATCGTATTGCCAAGCAAGTGAACTTTGGTAGTAAAACCCCACGAATACAAGGTAGTCTGAGTGACTACGTGACAAATATCGTAGTCGCTTATTTTCTAATGCAGGTATGTATCCCAAACTATTTGGACATCTCATACTTTGTGAAGGTTAGTATCGCACAGTTTCAGCAACAGTATACGGACAATTTAAATCATTCAATTGTAAAATAATCAGTAATGGGATCATCCTTTAAAAGATATATGGTATCATGTAATTAGATCAAGGTCCATGCGCATATCGGTAAAAAAAATATGATTTAAGACAGGAATAAAAGGCATAGAAAAACATCCTTATTTTATATTCATAGATTCAATTAAATTTCGAAAATTAAAAATTGTCAAGATTAAAGTTTACTGTAAAATGGTTCAAAACACGATTTAAAAAGTGTTAAGTACATTCGATAAATGAGAATTTTAAATGTAAAAAACTTAAAGGGACAAAGATTCTGCATTGCAAAAATGATGTTTTCATAAAAATCTCGAGTGGACGATTTAATTTGCTTACATTATGAAATTTAAAAAGACACTGGCGATTTATTATATGAAATGTAATTGTTTCGTAAGTTAACTTTTATATGATTGCTCTCTTTTTAATTTAATCTAACATTATTTATTCAGTTTAAAGTAATTTCAAAAAATAAAAACAACACATAATAATCTAAGAAAATTATACTAAAAAGTTTGTCGGAGTTGTAGGGCTAATCTTTTTGAATAAAGTTGGCATAGTAATGACTTTTCAAAAACAGAAAAAATGAAGTAATTATTTTTTAAAATGATAATGGTTAAAGATACTATACTTTTCAATAATATAAAGTCCTGTAACTCTATTAAATCTTAATGTTTGTCTTATTTTACTACTGTATAAAGTATTTTTCAAAAAATAACCAACAAACATATATGTACTGTATAAGCAAAGTAAAATTAAATTGAAGATGATAGCTAATCATACGAAAGTAATCCTATGAATGTTAAATAGTTAAGGCACTTGCATTTATACAATTTGACACAAATTTAATCACATGGGGTGTCTTCAATTAAAAGGGCCCATTTTTTAGAAAAATGAGTTTTCGTTAGATTCATATAAATTTTGACATGATTGACTTTTTTTAATTATAAATGAAAGTCGATTTACATAATAAAAAATCAAGATAATGTAAAAAGAAAAATGACATGACGAGTTTACCCAATAGTCACCTGCCGTCTTTAACCAATCAATATCGTGAAATTTGATTGATCCCGGATCAGTCCGAAAATCAAAACAAATAAACTCAAATATCTCAAAATAAAATATATGTAAAATGGGCCCTTTTAATTGAAGACACCCCATATATCATTCGTTTCCTGAATCAATGTTATAATTAAAGCTTGGAAAATAATTGTTTCGATATAATTTTTAATTTATCTTTAAATTCCTATATGGTTAAGTAGATAATGAATTTTATTAGGATATACTATAACTTAAATATCGTTGCAGTTGTTGATATTATAATGACATGATAACAAAGAAAGCAGCAAATTCGTTCTCTATATCTTTATTAATTACAAAGAATAGGTATCCATTTAAAAATTGTGTATTCAAATTTATTAATCAAATTTCATTAAATAAACAGAAATTTAATACAAATACAAAGAATTGATATCAACAAAGAGAAATTTAAACTTTAATATATCAGATGTTGGGTTGCTACACAAGCAACATCATTAATCTTTGTAAGATTCTATTATATTTTATAGTAAAGCATAACTTATTCTTCCTTATTTTCCAAAATTGGAGGATTGCACTTATTCATCAGTAATATCCGGTATTTTTAAAAAAAATTTATGACTACCTTGATTAGCACTATTAAATGGAATAAAATTACTTTTATAAAATGAATCAATATTTATTTGCATATGTTCATTTCTTATATTTTGTGGCTTTTTATCAGATTCTGATAATTCTAATAAAATAGTTTCGTTATTTTGCCATTCTGAAAAAATTTCGTAAATTTCATTTGCTGTTGGTCGTTTTTATGGCTCTGTATGCCAACATTTCTTCATGGCATATTGCTGTATTTTCGTGAACAGGTGGTCGTAAACCACAACATACTTGGAACTGATATTGTAATTTTGATTGTAAATTGTAAGCTTGCATAAAATTTACAGGTTTACCATATAAATTTCCCACATAATTATACCAAATGAATAAATATCTGATGCTTTAGTATATGGTTGTTTGTTCAAAATTTCAGGAGCAATATATCTGATTTTGATTTTAATTCAATATTAGTTGTTATTGAAAGTCCTAAATCTGCAATATATGCATTTTTAATGTCATTTTGTTGTATATTTCCACTATGTAAATCTCGATGAACAAGATCATGAGAATGAATTATCTGAAGATCTGATGTAATGCATTGTAACAGATTTAATTTTTCTTTCCAATCTAGTTTTGCTATATGATATAGATTTTTGCGCAAACAACCTTTTAAAGCATATTTCATGACAAGAATATAATCCTTAGAAGCATCGTCTCTTGATATACCAAAACATTTTAAAAATGTTGGATTCTTAAGGCCAATATCACAATATGCTTTTAACTTGTTATTAAAATGAATTATATATTTTAGAGTGATAATATTAATTAAATAACGAATAATATAATTAATAAAATATTTCATTAGGATTACCTCTCTTACAAATTTATCGTGATAATTATTGAATTATGAAGTAATTTAAGTGCAACAGTTCTTTTTATATTTTGACTTTTATCAAACCATACAGCATAGTACTGTATACAGTTGCAAATTCACCTTTACCTATCAATTTAATATATTTGAATGCATCATAAGAAATCCAAGATATCTGATATTTATTTCTATTAATATTTTTTTCAAGTCGTCATTAATTTCTGAATTATGTATTCATCTGTTTGTGCCTATTATTTCATTTATAAAAATTATTCTGTAAATAATTTAATAAAATATATTTAATAAAAATTAATTCTGCTATAATACCTATTGTTAAATCTTTTTCCCTAATCGAAGGTTTAAAGTAGTTATCAAAATAAGTATTATATACATATTATATATCTAGATATGTAATTAATGAGTATTATAATTTGTTGACCTGGTCAACTAACAATCTTTTCTTATAACTTGAATATACTCCTACGAATTCACTTTTCTAAAAATATTAAAACATCGTTCTAATCTCATTTAATCTCATTTTAACCCTAACCATGAATCTAAAATATATGCACTTTATTTTCACTGATTATGGTTTGTTGTGATACGTCTCAATACACTACACACTGGCACAAATTTAAATTTTATATTACCTTTGATACCAATATTTGGCTTTATCCAGATCCCTTGTTATCCCAATTCCATTTCGATAACATTCTGCAACTTTTGACATTACATTAGCGTATTCCATTTCTACAGATTTTTGATAATAAACGAATGCCTTATGTTCATCCTTTTCAGCTCCAATTCCATGCTGATAAAAATATCCAAGATTATATGTTCCATTTACGCTCCCCACCTCTGCTGATTTTTGATAATAAACAAATGCCTTATGTTCATCCTTTTCAACTCCAATTCCTTGATAATAAAAACATCCAACATTATATGGGTGGTCAAAAGTAGAAACCAAGGAAATTGTTTCTAAGTAAATTTTTTCTAGACTTTAAATTAAAATATCTTAACAACTATTAAAGCAAAACTTGACAAAAATTTTTTTATTTTAATTTTATATAGTTATAGAATTAAAATAAAAAAAAATTTATTAAATTTGGTTTAATAGTTGTCAAGATATTTTAATTTAAAGTTTTAAAAAAACTTATTAAAAACAATTTCCTTGGTTTCTACTTTTGACCGCCCATATGTTCCATTAGCAATTCCCATATCTGCTGATTTTTGATAATAAACGAATGCCTTATGATCATTCTTTTCAACTCCAGTTCCATGTTGATAACAGTACCCAAGATTATATGTTCCATTTGCGCTCCCCATCTCTGTTGATTTTTGATAATAAACGGTTCATCCTTTTCAACTCCAATTCCATGTTGATAACAATATCCAACACTATTTTTACCACTCGCACTCCCTATCTCTGCAGATCTTTGATAATAAACGAATGCCTTATGTTCATTCTTTTCGACTCCAATTCCATGTTGATAACAATGCCCAAGATTATATGTTCCATTCATCTCTGCAGATTTTGATAATAAACAAATGCCTTATGTTCATCTTTTTCAACAAAATTCCATAACGATAACAATATCCAACATTATATGTTCCACTTGCGTTCCCCATTTCTGCAGATTTTGATAATAAACGAATACTTTATTTTCATTCTTTTCAACACCAATACCATGATGATAACAATATCCAACATTATTTGTTCCATTAGCGTCTCATCTCTGCTGATTTTTGAAAATAAATGAAGGCATCATATTCATTCTTTTCAACTCCAATTCCATTTTGATAACAATATCCAACATTGTATGTTCCACTTGCGTTCCCCATTTCTGAAGATTTTTGATAATAAGCGAATGCCTTATGTTCGTTCTTTTCAACTCCAATTCCATTTTGATAACAATAAGCAACATTATTTGTTCCACTAACGTCTCCCATCTCTGCAGATTTGATAATAAAAGAATGCCTTATTTTCATCCTTTTCAACTCCAATTCCTTCTTCATAACAACATCCAACATTATATGTTCCACCAGCATTCCCCATATCTGCAGATTCTTGATAATAAACAAATGCCTTATGTTCATCCTTCTCGACCCATTTACCATGACGATAACAGTTTGCGAGAACGATTTGAATTATAGGATTGATTTCATTGTTTAAACAATAATTGATAATATCGTTTGGACTTTGCTTTTTCTTTATTAGAAATTGTTCTAATTTATCAAGGATTAAATTTGGATCTCGATTTTTTTGATCTTTCTTCATTATACAGATTACACATTTCTTTAACAATTTCATTAAAAAAGTTCTGTGACTTGTTATCATCTAAATATAGTTGGGTAACATTGTTGGTTATTTGAGTAATATCTGAGAAATTGTCGATTATTTCTGAATCGTTTTCGAATATATTGTTGTAAATTGACATCTTGCCAAGAAAAGTTGCGTTACAATGCATTGAAGATAATATGTATTACGTTGCGCTAATTTTCACCCACATTTTGATTGGTTGTACTATGTAAACAACATATGACGATCCTTATCTTCTAACAATGGGTTTTCAATAACTATATCTTTATGCTTGATAAATTTTCATTTTAATTCAACAAGCTTAAAGAATTGAAATAAAAAAAAAAAGTTGATCAAATTTGAATTGGTAGTTATCGAGTAAACTTCATTTAAAGTTTTAAAGAAACATCGAAAATCGAAAATATACTTACACGCATTGTATGTACTACATACAAATCAGAATTTTAATTAAATTCTAGAGCGAGATTCCTAAATTGAGAAAAAACTATTAGGAATGGAAAACCTTAATTTCATAAATAATAATATGTGACATTATCGTGAGAATGTTCGTTACAGTGAAATAATGTTCACATATGAAACACGAAAAATCTGAACACCGCATATTTTCTGCCTGGAAGGTATTTAAAATACAAATTTAATTGCACATAAGGTTTCAGTCCTAGAATTCTATTTTAGGCACAGCGAAGATAGATATTTATAATTAACTATTCTCATCTTTAGTAAACAATGAGTTAACCTTGATTAAAATGTGCTTTCTTATAGCAAAATTAGTTTTTTTTAGATTATCTGGTTACACTACATGCAAATAATCATTTGCTTACGTAAAATACTGACAATATCACATACCACAGAACTACTAACCTGTGACACATAGGATCCTAAATTAAGAAAAAATTATTATGAATGAAACCTAAATGTCACAAGGTAATAATAATTTGTGGCGTTGTCGCGAAAATATTTGTTTATATATGGCAAAATATATGATTCACGTATGAACACGAAAATTATAAACACTGCATATTCAGCCCAGTTTATATAAAAAGTATTTTAAAGAACAAATTAAATTGTAAATAAGATTTCCTTATAAAAATTGTTATTTCAGGCACGGTAATGATAGATGATTTATCATTAATTATTTTTGTCTTTAATCTTAATATAAAACAATAAATATAATCTTTATTAAAATGTGGAATTTAAAAGAAAATTCAAGTAAAATTATTTTTTTAATAACTATATTTATAATTAAGATTTCAATTGCTAGTCTCGTACCAGATCGAGCAGGGCATGTAGCAGTGATAATTGATGATCAAATCGTTTTTATGGGTGGTTCTCGTTTTATTCCATCTACAAATCCAATCAAGAGTTCAATAAGAGTATATAATTTATCAGATGAAGTTTTTTCTCTAAGTCTTTCATCGCAATTCTCTACTAGTAATCCTCCATATGTAGACCTTTCTGATACTTCTGCACGAATGAAGTTTGGAAGTGAAAAAGGTTAGCTATTTGATTTGAAATGTTTAGTTATTTCTTTAAAATACTAAATATGGGCACCTATAATCTTTTATATAATAATAGGTACTGCCGTACTTGGAGGACCTACTGGAACAAAAAATGTGTATCTCATTGGAGGAGTACAGCAAAATCTCACACGACTCAATGAAATTGATACTAATTTAAATATAACTTCCAATCAAACATTAATGATTGAAGAAATAAATAAGACATATGATATGACAAATCAATTCGTTTTTTTTTACCAACCATATGGAAAATCTTGGTTAAATCTTTTAGATCAAAAAGGAACGCCACCGGCTAGACGTAGATCGACTTCAACAGTTATAAATCAGAAAGGAATAATATATATATTTGGAGGGAGATCTCAAGCAGACACTGGGTCACCTATATTCATTTGCTATAATGATTTATATGCATTTGATACGGTATTATTATTGTGGAATCAAATTAACGTTGCAAATGTTCCTTCACCTCGAAGTCACGCTGTTCCAGTAATGCTTCCGAATGGTAAAATTTTATACATTGGTGGCGTCTCTCAGACTCAACCTGGAGCTGATGCTGACTTAATTGACATGAATGAGGTATAACTTTTCACCAAAGATTAAAATAACTCATGGATAGTTTTATCAGAATTTCCTTTAGTCATTTATAAATAGATATTCATTTTGCAAAATTTATTATAGATTCCGGTATTTGATACAAATTCTCTAACATGGACATATAAGGTATATGTTTTGATTGTTTTTCTTTTTTATAATTATTTACGCTATGAATTTTTCTTGATAATGTATATTGAATTTCTAGTATACAAATCAGTCAATTCTTGTTCAATCTCGCATAGCGCATACAGCCACCTTAATGCCAAACAATAATGAAATTATTATAATAGGAGGAAATTCAAGTAAGAAAAGCTCAACTTGTTAATATTTATTATTTCTTTCTTTTTAATAATATAATACTAATTAATTTTTATTTTTAGATTATCATTTCCACCTTACTACCGCCAGTCCAGTTTTTTTGTCGTTAAATATTGCAAAAGAACCTTATGAATATTCTGAGCTAATTACTTCTGGTGATAAACCACTTCCATTAGCTGTTCATACAGCTAATTTATATCAAAATTATCTTATCATTGCTTTTGGTGATTATATATTTATATTTATTAACTATGTTACATATTTATTTATAAAATTAACTTACCTTTCTTAAAACATTATAATAAAAATTAACATTAAATTAACAATAGGCAATATTACTAATAATTTAACAGACCCATCCGAAATAAACTCTCGCATTTATTTGCTAGATATTCAATGCAAAACATGGGTAACTAATTTTACACCTGGTAAATCAATCTGTAATAGTGGACCGAGAATTGATATAGGTTTTGTTGTTAGTATTATTCTTGGTGGTATTATTGTTGTTTTGATCATTGCTGTAGTTATTTTATATAAAATGGGAATTATTGGATTTAAAACTTGTAGAGAACAACCAAGGGAAAAAAGGGATCATGATGATGAACAATGTCACTGACGAAAAGAGAAAACTAATAAATTGATTCGGACTTTAGCTCCTGAAAAATCTAATTTCACAGGATAAATTAATAGTAATTTTGCTAACACATATTGGTTGTAATCATGCTTCTATATATTTCAGAGAACAATTTTACTATGTTTATAATACATTAAATATTTACTATATGTCCATAAAATTTTCTAAAAAATGTTTTTTTTTTTTGGTTTGCTTTTATAATAAATCAATTTACATAATCTTTAAATATTTATTTATTTTTCTGCTAAAGCGATGGGCTTTATTTTCGCACACATCCTATTTATTATATATTTAGTTTTAATGCATATTAATATAGTATAAGATATTCTACTCATCTGCAATCTTTAATGTTATTAAAACTACACGAGATTTTATTATTAGCATATATATATAATTTCAATTATATATTGGATATATTGTACTTGGGCCCGAAGTTAAAGTTGCATTTAGAGAGAAATTGCACTTAGAGGGGTTGCACTTAGAGAGTTGACGGTATTAAAGAGATTTGATAAAACATGTAGTAAATTAATGTATAGTAAGTCGAGAGATTATAAATGACACTAAACAAAACATGTAACAAAAATTGCACTTCGTCCTCATTAATATTAACCCATTTAAATTGATTTAAGTCCATCATGATTGGATATAAACGAGGGATTATATTAACGAAATAGATATTGATGAGGGTCAAATGTATTAAAAATCTTCCGCGTAGTAAATCTACATTAGTTTGAAATTACATATCTCGTTACGAATATTAAGGCGAAAAATTGCACGATCATATAACATATTAAATAAAATATTTATGAGAATTCTAAAACAATACAAGTAAATTGGATCACATAACTTGGCAGGATAAAAAAATTCCGAAAAAACCAATGGAATTTTTTACTATTAATGTTTGAAATTAGGGATGTTATCCTGCTCCAACCGGTTAGCTTGTGTTTAAAACCGGTTGGAACTCTGTTCGAGCACATTTAAATAAAAACCGATTTTTTGAACTCAGTTTATATAAATGCATTAATAATTATGCTTGCATAAGCAGTTTAATAAAACCTGCTATCGCTTTTCCTGCTTTTTTTTTTTTTTTTGGCGATCATATCGTTATTACTTTTTTTCCTTTTAGCGATCATATCACTATTACTTTTTTTTTCTTTTGACGATCATATCGCTATTACTTTTTTTTTCTTTTGGCGATCATTCATATCGCTATTACTTTTTATTAAAGAAATACATTTAAAATATATAAATTTTGCATTACAATGTTATTGCATCTATTCGCTGTTATTTTTTTTTATCCAATTTATTAATCTTCATTACAGTCAATAATACCCGCTTCATACCAGGTCTTTAAGCAGAGACTTGCGGAGGCATTTTCTTCAGACAACCTGTTACGTATTGGGTTGATTGTATTTTTGCTTTCAAAAACATTTCTTTGCTCGGTACGTTTTATTGCAAAGGTTGCAATGTCGTTTATCACCAAATTCAGTAAGTTCGTTCCAGAAAGGGTCCTTTTTTTACTCGCTTTGGAGGATGGTTTGTTACTATAAGCGTTCCAGGTTCAAGTGCATTTTGAGATATTGAACCTGAAGAGGTAGGTTCAATTGAATGGATAAGTTCTTCAAATGTATTGCCTTCTTCCATCGAATAGTGAAATTCAAGTAAAAAAAATATGTAAAAAAAAAGAAATCGCATATTTATATTATTTATTAAAAATGACTAATTGTCGTCACATTAAATTAATTTTAATTAAAAAAAAAAAAAGTCAAAGAAATTGACTTTTGTTCGTTATAAGATAGTAATTTTTTATTCGTTATATCATGCCACATTGAATTAAAAAAAAAAGAGTCAAAGAAAATGGTTTTTTGTTCGTCATAAGACAGTAATTTTTCATTCCGTCATATTAAAATAAAAAAAAAAAAGTCAAGAAAATTGATTTTTGTTATAAAATAGAATTTTATATTCGTCATCAGCCACATTAAATTAAAAAAAAAAAATAGAGTCAAAGAAAATTGATTTTTGTTCGTCATAAGATAGTAATTTTTTATTCCGTCATATTAAATTAAAAAAAAAAAAAGTCAAAGAAAAATTGATTTTTGTTCGTTATAAGATAGATTCGTCATATCACGACACATTAAATTAAAACAAAAAGAATTGATTTTTGTTCGACATAAGATAGTAATTTTTTATTCAACATATCAAATTAAAAAAAAAAAGTTGATTTTTTCATCATGAGATAGTAATTATTTATTCGTCATAACGATAGTCTAATGCATGTTGACAAGGGTCAACAGATCGAAAAGACAGGGAGCATTGGTCAGAGGACATACTACACGTGGGGCCCGGTTACCCGCAGCAAGGATCGATCGGTAAATGAAATCAAGTCAGATCACAAATTCATGGAAATCAAAAGGACAAGGAGGAACATATGACACGTGCCCGACCCGGCCCAGTTACACGCATCAAGAATCGGTCGATGAATGAAATCAAAAGCCACCAAACGAACTAATATATAAAGATCGATGAAAAGAATCAATTTCCACACGCTCTCTCTCACAAGAACCCAATTCAGTTAACTTGCATTTTCTCGACCCAGCCCTTCCCACCCACACTGTAGTCTCCTGATTCTGCCATTTTCCTATTTAACAGCCGGCTTGTTTCGAGCAGGCGGGAAACCACCGGCTGATGCTGCTTCTCACTCGCTCTACTGTTACGATGATACCTGGCGCAATCTCACTTGCTAATCTTCCGGGAGCATATCATCGTTTCAGTTCAAATTACTTAAAATTACTAATTACTTAAAATTACCAATTCAATGTATTCTGCGGACTTAAAGTCCTTTAATTAAATTCATTTCCGGCACCTTTGGCTGTCCGGAATTATTCCAATCACATGACCAAGCGCAGCTATGCTTTTCGATTAATATTGCTCAACCGATCTATCAAACTCGTTTGGAGCATGATTTAATAATAAAATCATGTGACCGCAAAAACTCGAGTTCCATTGGGTTCGGTTCCAAGCAGGGTCGAACTGAGTTTCGGCAAGCAGGATAACATCCCTATTTGAAATACGTTTGTTATATATAAAATTAAAATTAAAGTCCAGGTTACCAAGCTATTTTAAAAATTATATTTTGAGATTATGAGATATAAAACTTACATTGCAATTAGTTACAGTGACCATTATAGTGATACGGGTCGATGAAAAAATCGCGGGCCGAGGCCGATCCAAAAAAAACTCGGGCCGGTCGACCGGGCCGACCTTTTGCTAGTGTAATTTTTTCCGATCAGAATCAGTCAATATTTATCTATATTAAACGTGTAAAAAGCCATCAGGTAGTTTTTTTATCGAAATTCTAATTATATTAAATGATATAATTTTTATTCTTTTTGTCCTTGAGAAAAATTAGCATTTCATGTTGATTGATTGTCTATGTCTCCGAACATTCTTATACTTAGATTATATTCGCTATTTGCAGTTTATCACCTAAATAAGCCAATTCTCTTACATTATTATAAAATGACTAGCCGATTTTTATTTAATTCCTGGCTTGAAATATACTTTAGAAGATAATCGATTCTAACACTTCTCTTACCAACCGGCCCGGCCCACAAAGGTGCGGGCCGAGGGTCGACCCGCCCATCGACCCGGCCGTTGGGCCGGGGTCGACCCGTATCACTAGACCATTATAATGCTCTTGATTGTTGCTAATATCACCACTATTATTGTCATCAGTGTTTTTTTTTGTTTATATAATATATAATTTGCATTTTTATGTAAAGTAATTAGAAATGCTATAAAAATTTTACACCACCAACAGCAATAATAACAATAATTTTAAATGTAATGATGAATAAATTTGAAAATTAAGAGTGTCAGAAAACTGACAGATGCATAATTAGCATTAATATAATACATAATCTCAAGGTTTAGTTTGCAATTAATAAGAAATTTTGTGATAAATAAAAGATTAATATTGCTGCTACAGGATATAGTATACAGTATTAGCAATAATTAGCAATAAAGTTAGTGGTGGAAGAGAATTCATCAGTAACACATCCCAATCACCGCAACAAGCTTATCAAATCAAGTCCCTACACTAGTGATACGGGCTGACCTCGGCCCATCAGCCGGGCGGGCGGGCGGGTCGGCCCTTGACCCACATTCCTGCAGGTCAGCCCGGCCGGTATATAGTTTCGTCTGATAGAATTTCATTGTATAACTTATAATTATTAGTTAAATCACGCGTAGAACATTCTCAAGTTAGTGCTTGCAGTCGATAACTTTCCAACTAAAATCGAATAGCGACTTTTCTAGCCAATATTTATAAATCCAACTAGTCAATTAGGAGTTCTAACTGCTCGCTGATTAAAGCACTGATTATCGATTATAAGTTAGTAAACCACCGTCATACTTATCACTTTTATTTCCAACTATGAGAAAATAACCCGGTCATAAGAGGACCCATCGGGACCTCTTATAACCGCTTCCTATTCGCATATAGTAGATCCACTATATATATGCATCACATTACTATTTGTAATTTATGAACATTATATGTATGTGTGCTTATCAGCTATGATGTGCTGATCATTATATCGACATCTCCGTGTAATTTTTTAGCAATTGAAATCTTGCACAAGTATCGTGATGTAATTCTGACTATTTTCATATTGAGAAGATCAAATTATAAGACTACTTTGCATTTTTGTTTGACTGAAAGTTTTTTAACAATATGATCGGCCCGGTCGACCGGGCCGATTAATTTCCGTAGCCGGGTCGGCCCGAGAATTTTGCATCGGTCCGTATCACTACCCTACACGCTACAATGGAAGTCTACTTCTTTATAGTCATGTATCGTTAATCATAACATTTGTTATGTTCAATGATTAAATATCCGGCTAAGAATCAATCGTCGCTCTTTTATAGTGTCCAATTACACGCATTATGCTACATACAAATCAGATATTTACTTAAATTCTAGAATCCCTGCTTCATGAAATTCCCAATAATTTCATATAACCGCACTGCAGATTTCTAAAAACCATAAGAAATTGAAAATCTTAATGTCACAAATAAATAATATGTGACATTATCGCGAGAATGTTTGTTACAGTGAAATAACGTTCACGTATGAAATACGAAAAATCTGAACACTGCATTTCTGCCCGGAATGTATTTAAAGTACAAATTAAATTGTGCATAAGGTTTCAGTTCTAGAATTCTATTTCAGGCACAGCGATTATAGATAATTTATCATTTTACCTATTCTCATCTTTAATTAACAATAAGTTAGCCTTGATTAAATGCATAAATTATATAAGATTATTTTTTTTATAAATGTTTAGATTATTTAATGGATTATCTGGTTACACTACATGCAAATTATCCTCTTCATTTGCTTACATAAAATCCTGATAATATCACATACTTACTAACCTGTGGCACACAGGATCCTAAATTAAGAAAAAATTATTATGAATGAAACCTAAATGTCACAAGATAATAATAATTTGCGGCGTTGTCGCGAAAATATTTGTTTATATATGGCAAAATATATGATTCACGTATGAACACGAAAATTATAATCCCTGCATATTCAGCCCAGTTTATATAGAAAGTATTTTAAAGAACAAATTAAATTGTACATAAGACTTTCCTTATAAAAATTGTTATTTCAGGCACGGTAATGATAAATAATTTATCATTAATTATTTCGACTTTAAACTAATATAAACCAATAAATTTAATCTTTATTAAAATGTGGATTCAAAAAGTAAATTCAAGTAAAATTATTTTTTTAATAACTATATTTATAATTAAGTTTTCTAGAATTGCTGGTCTCGTACCAGATCGAGCAGGGCATGTGGCAGTGATAATTGATAATCAAATCGTTTTTATGGGAGGTTCTCGTTTTATTCCAACTGGAAATCCGATTAGGAGCCAAATAAGATTATATAATTTATCAGATGAAGTTTTTTCTCTGAGTCTTTCATCACAATTCACTACTAGTAAACCTAATGAAATTTGGAAGTGAAAAAGGTTAGATATTTGTTTTGAAATGTTTAGTTAATTCTCTAAAATACATAATATGCACATCTATAATATTTTATATAATAATTAGGTACTGCAGTGCTTGGAGGACCTACTAGAGTAAATGTGTATCTCGTTGGAGGAGTGCAGCAAAATCTCACACGGCTTAATGAAATTGACAAGAATTCAAATATAACTACTAATCAAACATTATTAATGATTGAAGAAATAAATAAAACTTACAATATGACAGATCAATCCGTTTTTATTTACCAACCATATGGAAATACTTGGTTAAATATTTTAAATCAAAAAGGAACGCCACCGACTAGACGTAGATCAACTTCAACAGTTATAAATCAGAAAGGAATAATATATATATTTGGAGGGAGATCTCAAGCAGACACTGGGTCACCTATATTCATTTGCTATAATGATTTATTTACATTTGATACGACATTAGTATCGTGGAATAAATTAACGTTAACAATGCTCCTTCACCTCGAAGCCACGCCGTTCCAGTAATGCTTCCGAATGGTAAAATTCTGTACATTGGTGGCGTCTCTCAGACTCAACCTGGAGCGGAGGATGAATTAATAGACATGAATGTGGTAAAACTTTTCGCCAAATATTAAAACAACAACGACTCATGGATAGCTTTACAGTATTAGAATTTCCTTTTGTCATATATTTATTTTGCAAAATTTATTACAGATTCCGGTATTTGATACTATTTCTTCGACCTGGTCATATAAGGTATATGTTTGGATAAGTTTTTTTTATAATAATAATTATCGTTGCGCCGAATTTTCTTGATATAATGTATGTTTTATTTTCTAGAATACAAGTCAGTCAATTCTTGTTCAACCTCGCATAGCGCATACAGCAACCTTAATGCCAGACAATAATGAAATTATTATAATAGGCGGAAATTCAAGTAATAAAAGTTCAACTTGTTAATATTTATTATTTCTTTCTTTTTAATAATATAATACTAATTAATTTTTTATTTTTAGATTATCAATTACATCTTACTACCGTCAGTCCAACTTTCTTGTCGCTTAATATTGCTAAAGAACCTTATGAATATTCTGAACTAAATACTTCCGGTGATAAACCACCTCCATTAGCTGTTCATACTGCCAATTTATAACAGAATTATCTTATTATTGCTTTTGGTGATTATATGTTTATATTTATTAATATTGTTAAAATTAATTTTTACTTTTTCTTAACATAATAATAATAATTAACAAAAATAAACAATAGGCAATACTAATTATGCAACAGAACCAGCTGAAATTAACTCCCGCATTTATTTATTAGATATTCAATGCAAAACTTGGGTGACAATTTTTACACCTAATAGATCAATATGTAGTAATGGATCAAGTATAGGAAGTGGATCGAATGTTAGCAATGGACCAGTTATTAATATCGGTATGATTGCTGGCATTATTGGTAGTATTATTGTTGTTGCAGTCATTGTGGTAGCTGTTTTATGTATAATAAAAAATAGACAAGAAACAGAAGTAACTGGTGAACCACCTAGTTAACGGAAGAGAAAGTTTATAATCATCTTTTA
Source organism: Gigaspora rosea (assembly GCA_003550325.1). NCBI lineage: Eukaryota > Fungi > Glomeromycota > Glomeromycetes > Diversisporales > Gigasporaceae > Gigaspora > Gigaspora rosea. Next base: position 77,575 of record QKWP01000126.1, on the reverse strand, counting down.
TTTCATCGAACTCTACTCTGAAGAATCTGATTAAGCATGTTTAGTTTAATAGTAATTTTGTAACACAGGTTGAATTATGCTTTCTATATTTTTCAAAAAATTTAATTTTTATACATTAGATATCCACTATCTATCCGTAAAACTTTCTACAAAATGTACATTTTCTTTGTTTATAATAATTGAAGCAAAATCAGCATATATAACTAATCTTTATATATTTTTTTTATGTTTTGACTCATATTATTCATTTCATATAATGGTTTGCTACATTTATTTATAAGGTTGAGACGTTCTCATCCTGACTCGCCTTCAAATATTGGATTGATTGCTATATCTGCAAGTTTACAATTTTTCGATTAAAAATTATGAATTTGCATCAATATATAATGCTTAAATAATTTTTTCAGTACCCAAGGTTGGTTTTTCATTGTAATTTCATCCGAATCAAACAAATTGAAATTGTCAGATTCTTCTGTCGCTAGATTATTATCGGAAAATATTATATGATTCTTTGACTTCTGTGAAAGTCATGAATTATTAAAATGATTAGGTTAAAATAAATAAATAAGATAAACTAAAAATATTTAATAACCGTCATCTTTTCTTAATGCCAGAGTAATTTTATCCTTTTCCGCTTTCTTTTCCAATGCACGTTGCTTTATCGCTTCTAAACGAACTTTATTCGATTGTTCCTAATCATAGGAATAATTTAGATTTAAATATAAAGTGGATATTAAATTGTATTATATTACCTGCTTTAGCGCGACTTTATTTTTCAACTCCAATTTCTTGAGACCATCAATAATAGATTGTGGTAATTTATCCGGTGATGGGATATTCCCATTCTACCCTTCTGCATTTCGTTATTTTTAACATAGGATATATTTTGATTATTTTTTACACCGAATATACCTAATAAATTATTTGATTTTGAAGTCATGACATTTTCGCTTGTACTACTGTCATATTGATGCTTTTTTTTTTCGTTATCCGATAAGTTTATATAATCGTTATAAAAATATGTTACCTGATCGAGCGGCTTCGGTTTTACATCTATTGTGTTATCCGAAAATTTTTGGAGATTATTTTTATACAGGCTTGGATCAATCATAAGCTGAACATGCAATAAAATGGTAACGCATGAGGAACCGACATGAAATCTAATGTGGAATTTAATATAGTCAACTAACCCAATTAAATTTACCTAGTCCTAATCAAATATATGGAATTGATGTTAGAAATAACAACTTCCAAGATAGATTAATCGAGTTGTTCATTCACCTTTGTTCCATCATTTCTTCTGATGCGCATTACTGAGACAGAACGACCATATTTAGATTTTTTCCATCCCTACTAAACGTTTACTCAGATTTTTTGAAATAAAAGAATTATGATTGTTTTATTGTCAGCTAACCTTCCTTCCATCAATATTGTCTGTAACCAAACTCATATCTTCAGTAAACATCGTATCCTTATTTCTACGTCTACGTTTTTTAGGGGCTAATGATGACAAATTACTTAAAGTCTTTTGATTTTCCCATTTTTCTTTAACCTTTTTGTTATAAAAATTTAAGTAGTTGCTGTTTGTAATATAATCAATCTTTCTGATTAATTATAATTATTATAATTATTAAAAAAATAAAATTGTCTTTGTTTATAGTTAGGCTTAGCGTCCTGAATTTTTAATGTCATTCCTTTCAATTTTGCACCATTAATAAGATGGGATCGTCGGATTGCATCTGCCACATTTTTTTTAGTCAAATTTAGATTGTGGGATGATTTTTATCATTTTTTAATCATCTTGGCACCTGATTGTGAACTATAATAACGGTCGAAATTGCGATAGAGCAATTAAAAAATAGAAAGTCTTTTTTAATTAATTTCTAAGATAAAAATCATGTCCAATCAAGTTATTCTTGTTGGTGGTGGTCTTTCTGGCCTTTCTACTGTTCAAACAGTCTTGGAACGTGGTGGGAATGTCTTGGTTCTTGATAAGAACTCTTTCTTTGGTGGCAACTCAACGTCTGGTATTAACGGTGCTTTGACCAATACTCAAATAGGTGGGTAAAACTCGAAGAACATCAATGCTCGTCACTTATTGTTAACACTGAGAAATGTCCTTCATAAGCAAGTTTCATCTAAGAATTAACGCGAAAACATTTTATAGCCCTTGGCGTTCAAGATTCCGCTGAAATCTTCGTTCAAGATACAGCACGATCTGCTCGAGATCTTGCTCGCCCTGATCTTATAAAAGTTCTTACCGGTACTGGAAATTCTGCCTCTGCTGTTGTATGGCTTCAGGAGAAATTCAGGTTAGACCTTTCTCTTGTATCTCGATTAGGAGGTCATTCTCAACCACTACTCATCGTGGAAAAGAAATGTTCCCGGGTATGACGATAACCTACGCTTTAATGAAAGGCATCGAAGAAATTTCCAACAATCAGCCTGATCGAGCCCGGCTCATCAAAAATGCACGTGTAACTAAGTTAATTAAGGAAGGTGATGCTGTCATAGGCGTGGAATATGCAAACTTGCAAAGAATATGGTCCTGTGATTTTGGCTACTGGTGGTTATGCAGCTAATTTTACAGAAGACTCTTTGCTAAAAAAGTACCGTCCAGACATACAATTTAGCCACTGCTAATGGTGAACATTCTACAGATGATGGTCACAAAATGGTATTGCCATTGGAGGAAAGACTACTCGTATGGAAAAGGTTCAAGTCCATCTAACATGATTGGTTGATCTAAAGAGCCAGATGTAAAAAACAAATTTTCGGTAGCTGAAGCACTTCGGGGTGTCGGCAGGCTGTTTTTAAATGGTGAAGGAAAACGGTTCTGTGATGAATTAGGTCATCGTGATTACGTTACTGGTAAAATTTGGAAACCAAGGTACCTGTTCGACTTGTACTTAATAGTAAAGCTTCACAAGAAATTGAATGGCATTGTAAACATTATGTTGGTCGTGGTTTGATGAGAAAATTTTCTGGTGAAGCATTAGCAAAAGAAATTGGTATTTCTGCATCACAACTAAAGGCAACGTTCGATGATTATAACGACATTCTTCTAACAAAAAGAAGGATCCTTTTGGCAAGAAAATCCTCCATGACATTCCAATCACAATAAACGATCAATTTCATGTAGCCTTGATGTCTGCCGTATCACATTATACTATGGTATGATCGATATGATTTATGACATATCTTTAATTACCTACACTTAAGTTATATGATTCATGCGTTGTTTTTTGTAGGGTGGAATTGATATAAATGCGGAGTCTGAGGTCAGAGATATGCAAGAGCAAGTTATTCCTGGACTATTTGCTTCTTGGGAAATAGCTCATGGTGCTAACAGGTATTACTGTTTGACAATTTAATCATAAATATAATTTCTACTAATTGCAATTGATTGGGAGGATTCTCTCTTTTGGGATGTGTAGTATATGGCCGTATTGTCGGTGATTCCGCATCTCGTTATCTTTGTCTAGCGCAACTGCTAATCGTCGTCTAAGACAAATTGCCTGACAATTGGTACCATATCTTTATAATCTCTGCGTATCTATAATCTATCACATGCATCTACAATCTCCATTGCATACAATCATATGCTATTACCTTTTCATACAAGCCTCAATTTCATATAAGCCACAAATCAGGTTATCCTCGCGATAATAACCCTAGCGTGACTTCGTCAACGCATAGGGCTATTCGTGCATAAGATATGTGCAGATGCAAAGTGTGAAATTCCCAATATGTATTAATATCCTTGCTTCGCCGTATGTCATTGTTTCCTAAAAAAATTTAAGGTTTACTACTGATAATTATAAATCGATTAGTTTTTTTATCTATCAATATCTTTGATTAGTGCAATCTACTTTTTATAATAATTGTTATCTTGCCAAATATTTTTTCTATTTGTGTTCTCAAAAAATGCCTGTGATCTATAAAAATTAATTCCCAAGCCAAATACGCACTTAATACTAAACTAAAAGTTTTCTTTTATTGTTAAGATATTTTTTGAAGAATTCAAAATTTTGCAAATAATGTTGAACAATTCGTTACCAACAATCAAAGTATAAAAAAAGCAAATGAAGACATTCAACATTTTCAAATAATGTTGGATAGTTTGTTGCTAAAGATATACGATAACAGTTGAAGAAGTTCAACATTTTACAAGTAATATAAGACAAACTGCTGTTAACAATCAAGGTACACATAAACAGTTGAAGACATTCAATATTTTGCAAATGATGTTGAGCAATTTGTTGCCAACAAAGATATACCAAAGTAATTGAAAAAGTTCAACGTTTTACAAATAACGTGGGCAAGTAGTTGCTGATAATAATGTGCACAAAATGCAATCGAAGGCGCTCAACATCATATAAATAATGTGGGCAATTTGTTGCTAAACAAGATAAGTCAAAAGTAATTAAAGAGGCTTTAAATTTACAAACAACTTGGGGCAATTTATTGCTAACAAAATGGCATGCAAAAGCAATTGAAGACGTTAGACTATGTTGGGCAATTTTACTAAAAATCGAGATATACAAAAAGCAATCGGAGACGTTCAACCATTTACAAGTAAGGCAATACAATATGTTGCTAATGATGTTGACAACTTTCAGGTTATAAAATACATTGCACACGTGTATTAATTGCATCGGAAGAAAGACCGAATAAATTTCAAAGTTTTACTTATCAACCAGACAGGATGAAATTATTGACAACTATCAAATTTTTACAAATCAACCAACGACGGATGAAATTATTGCCGACGGTCAAGGATCAGAAAAATTATTGCCAAAGATCAAGATTTCACAAAAAAATAAGGCAATTTATTGTTGATAACTAATCAGCAATATTAAATTGCTATCAATTAATATGATAGTAGGTTCGCAAATAACTTATGTTTGGTAAATATGCTAAGATTTGGCTTTAATATTTGGAATTAATTTCATATAGTGCATCATATATATTTTAGAAAAAAGATAAAAAATTATGTTTAATATAGCAACTATAAATTTTTGACAATGGCAATAAAGTTTTCTTAAAAGAATTTTATATGGGGTTTTTTTTAACTTCAATTTTTTATTTTTACTTCATCATTTTTTTTATCACAAAAGAAAGCTCTTAAATTCAATAAATACAGTGTTATGCAAGCATATATCTTATATTTGTGTGTAAATATTACACATTTATAATATTCACGTTCAATATTATTCGTAAAGTAACATATATTTTGTCGTATTGCCCTAAAATCGGAAGGGTTACTTATTCATCGATAAAATCCGGTACTTCAAGTTCATAAAATTTACTATCTATAAAAAGAATTATTAAACAAAAGCAATAATATAGAAAATATAATTTATTAAAAAACCAAATTTATAAATACCTTTAGAATCATTATTGGATAAAATAAAACAACTTTTATAATGAGAGTCATTGTGTACTTGCATATCTTCATTTTTTATATTTTGTAATTTATTATTAGATTCTGACAATTCAAATAAAATACTTTCACTATTCAGCCATTCTGCAAAAATATCACAAATTTCAGCTGCAGTTGGTCGTTCTTTCGGATCTGTATTCCAACATTTCTTCATTAAATTAGCATAGCACTTTGCAGTATCTTCATAAATATGTGGACGTAAATCATCGCATACTTGTATTTGAAATTGTAATTTAGATTGTAATTTTGATTTTAGAACAAAAGGTACAGGTTTACCGTATAAAATTTCCCACATGATTATACCAAGTGAATAAATATCTGATGCTTTAGTATATTGTTGATTGTTCAAAACTTCAGGTGCTATATAAGGTAAAATTCGATTTTAGAGCAATATTAGCTGTTATTGAAAGCCCTAAATCTGCAATATATGCACTCTTCAAGTTAGATTGTAGTATATTACCACTATGTAAATCACAATGAATAAGGTCATGGGAATGAATTATTTGAAGATCTGATGCAATACATTGTAGCAGATTAATTTTATCTTTCCAATCCATTTGTGCTATACTACGTGCAAACATCCATATGAAGCATATTCCATAACTAGAATATAATCTTTAGAATTTTTGTCTTTTGATATACCGAAACATTTTAAAAATGTTGGATTTTTAAGCCCAATATCACAATAAGCTTTTAACTTATTATAAGAAATATATATATTCAATTACTATATAAATAATAAATAACGAATAATATAATTAATGATAATTATTTTATAAAGATTACCTCTTTTATAAATTCTTCGTGATAATTATTTGATCTATGCATTAATTTAAGCGCAACAGTCCTGATCAAGTTTTGACCTTTATCAAGCCAGTCAGCACGGTATACAGTTGCAAATCCACCTCTACCTATTTCTGTAATATCATAAAATTCATCATAAGAAATCCAAGATAAATGATATTTTTTTTCCATCAATATTTTTTTCAAATCATCAATAATCTCAGAATTACGTATCGACTCATTTGTAGCTGTTAATTTATTTATAAAAATTAGTAAATTAATAAATTGATAAAATAGATTTTTATGATATAATACCTGATGCTAATTTTTTTCCCTAATCGGCGATTTTAAATATATGAAATTATTAAATAAGCGCAAAATAAGTACATATCAAATAAATATGCAACTGATAACAAAGAAACATTGACATGTTCGACATATGATCCTTTTTTTCTTAAAAATCTTAAAAATTTTATTTGAAATTTCATCATGACTCTAAACGGTTTTTAATTTCAATTACATCTGATCTTATGATTGTGTTACACTGTAACATAATATTCTAGCTCAATTTTAAACACAAATTTACCTTTGATACCAATACATGGCATTATCAATATCTCTTGTTACTCCAATTCCATTACGATAACATTCTGCAACTGACGAAATTCCACGAACTTCACCCATCTCTGCTGATTTTTTAAAGTAAATAAAGGCCTTATGTTCATCTTTATCAATTCCAATTTCATAACGATAACAATATCCAACTTGACATGTCCCTTCAGCGGTCCCCAACTCTGCTAATTTTTGATAATAAATGAAAGCCTTATTTTCATCTTTTTCAACTCCAATTCCATTTTGATAACAATGCCCAACACTATATGTTCCTGTAGCGTTACCCATATCCGCAGATTTTTGATAATAAATAAAAGCCTTATGTTCGTCCTTTTCAACTCCAATTCCATGATGATAACAATATCCAACGTTATTTACTGCTGTTGCATTTCCCATCTCTGCAGATTTTTGATAATAAATAAGGGCCTTATTTTCATCCTTTTCAACTCTAATTCCATAATGATAACAATATCCAACTGCATTTGTTGCGACTGCATCACCCATCTTCGCAGATTTTTGATAACAAATGAAAGCTTTATGTTCATCTTTTTCAACTCCAATTCCATAACGATAACAATATCCAACCATATATGTTCCGTCTGCATTCCCCATCTTTGCAGATTTTTGATAATAAATGAAAGCCTTATGTTCATCCTTTTCAACTCCAATTCCATAATTATAACAATTTCCAACATTATATGTTCCACTTGCGTTCCCAATCTCTGCAGATTTTTGATAATAAATGAATGCTTTATGTTCATCCTTTTTAACTCCAAATCCATTATGATAACAATATCCAACGCGATATATTGCAGTAGCATACCCTATCTCTGCAGATTTTTGATAATAAATGAAAGCCTTATGTTCATTTTTTTCAACTCCAATTCCATGATGATAACAATATCCAACGTGACTTATTGCAGTAGCGTTACCCATCTCTGCAGATTTTTGATACTTAATGAATGCCTTATTTTGTCCTTTTCAACTCCAATTCCATTTTGATAACAATATCCAACGTTTTTTGCTGCTGTTGCATTTCCCATATCTGCAGATTTTTGATAATAAATAAAGGCCTTATTTTCATCCTTTTCAACTCTAATTCCATAATGATAAAAATATCCAACCTCATTTGTTGCGGCAGCATCACCCATCTTCGCAGATTTTTGATAATAAATGAAAGCGTTATGTTCATCTTTTTCAACTCCAATTCCATAACGATAACAATATCCAACTTGACACGTCCCTTCAGCGTTCCCCATCTCTGCAGATTTTTGGTAATAAATGAAAGCCTTATGTTCATCCTTTTCAACTCCAATTCCATAATGATAACAATATCCAACATTATATGTTCCACTTGCGTTCCCAATCTCTGCAGATTTTTGATAATAAATGAATGCTTTATGTTCATCCTTTTCAACTCCAATTCCATAATTATAACAATATCCAACATAATATGTTCCACTTGCGCTCCCAATCTCTGCAGATTTTTGATAATAGATAAAGGCCTTATTTTCATCCTTTACAACTCCAATTCCATGATCATAACAATATCCGACCCAATTTGTTCCAATAGCATCCCCCATCTCTGCAGATTTTTGATAATAAACGAATGCATTATGTTCATTCTTTTCAACTCCAATTCCATAATGATAACAATATCCAATATTATATGTTCCACTTGCGTCCACAATCTCTGCAGATTTTTGATAATAAATGAATGCTTTATGTTCATCCTTTTCAACTCCAACTCCATTTTGATAACAATACCCAATTTCATTTGTTGCGGCTGCATCCCCCATCTCTGAAGATTTTTGATAATAAATGAAAGCCTTATTTTCATCTTTTTCAACTCCAAATCCATAATAATAACACCATCCAACCATATATGTTCCGTCAGCGTTCCCCATCTCTGCAGATTTTTGATAATAAATGAAAGCTTTACATTTATCTTTTTTAACCCATTTACCATAACTATAACAACTTGCGAGAATAACTTGAATTATAGGATTAACTTGATCTTTTAAGCAAAAATTGATAATATCATTTGGATTTAGTTTTTTCTTTATTAGAAATTGTCCTAAATTGTCAAGAAATAAATGGAGCTTTTTGCCATTTAATCTTTCTTCATTATACAGATTACACATTTCCTTAACAATTTCAACAAGAAAATCCTGTGAAAAATCCTGTGACTTGTTGTCATCATGTAGATAAATTTGGGTAAAATTATTAGCTATTTGGGTAATATCTGATGAATTGTCTCTTTTTTCTGGCCGCTTTTCGAATATATTATTGTAAATTGACATCTTGCCACAAGAAAGTATGTGTTACATATCGGTATTAAATTAAATTTATTGAAAATACAGTATGTATTACGTTGCACGATATCTAAACGGGTTTACTAAAATGCACCTATGGTGTTTACACCATGTTACGCAAAAACCATTAGAATAGCCAATCAAAATTTAAGTTCAGCTGTAACATAAAATTTCGGTTTTTTTGTTTATTTTTTAAAAAAAACATTCATATCTCAAAGTTTTCTATGAAACGACCTTTGGGGCTCTAATAGTAAAAATTCCTTGCTAAATTTTGTATATACTAATGCCCTGATAAAATCCCAGTGACCTAAGGTAATGAAAATTTATTTTTTGTTTATAAAAATTTATTTTTTTGTTTTTGTTACACGGATTTGCAAATCTAATTTACCTATGGTGTAAAACACCATAGGCGCATTTTATATTATCTGTATCTAAAAACTACAAAATATACATGCATTGAAACTCTAAATCAATAACAACAATAATATGTGTACAAATACTTCTACTGATGTCAATAATTTAAGAAATATGATTATCTGCTTGGCGTAATCTGTGATTATAATCAAGTTACTCATTAAAATAAATTATCAAATTCAATAAATTAAATTATTGTTCATGTGATATGTTTATGAAAAATTTTTTGCCTTGATATTTCGCATAAAATGACATAATTATTTATGCAAAATGTCACAACAAAAAATTTTACATGCTAATATAATATAAACAATAATATCAATATTGGTCATACAGTACCAAACAGCAAAAACATCCATTTTTTTGGCATTGTTTAATGTCTAATATCTTTAAACAAGTAATTATTTTAAAAATCCCTCTTACAAATTTATTATTTGTAAAACAGATTTTTGATGTCTTACTTTTTAAATAAGTTATATGGAATTCTGGCTTTAAAAAAAACTTGATCTGCTTCTGGCAGCCAAGTAACAAAATTAATACAAAATATCATGAAAAATAAGGTTTCTAAACAAAAACAGTGCACCAGAAAGGGCATCTGCCCTAAAAACAGACAAAAAAAGGAGAGCAGAGCAGAAAAAGAGTATAATTGACAAGAAAGCTGGTGGCTTTGAGAATCTTTATGAGGAAAGGTCATTAAAGAAGCTTAAAACAGACATGACCAAAGAAAACTCAATATTAACAATACACATGACAAAGACTTTGAAAGCTGATAAAATAGTAAACAATACCAATAAGATAAATAGAGCTAACCTATCTTTACTAATAGAAGTAAATGAGGAGGGAGCCTAATAACCATTTCTCTCAAGAAAAGAATGGTCTTAACAGAATTGAAAGTACAATAAGCACTCAGAAAATTTGAGGGCAGTGTCTCGAAGCTGCTAGAATCAATATTACTGAAGTCACATGAGAGTAGTGATAATATACAAAATTTGATAGAAGCTATAAATATTGAAAGGTTTTGCACTGAGCAAGGAAGACAAATGATACAAGAAAAGGTACACATGGAAATGAACTCTCTATACTAATAACATATAAGTGGTCTGGCTTATTTACTAAGCTTAGAAGAGGGAGTGCTACCTTCTTTAAACAGAGACAAAAGGGTCCATTCAACACCAAGAATAAAAATTCAGTAATGTTTGATATATAGTCTTTAGAAAATATACTAATAAATAAAATATTACTGGCAATATATAACAAAATTAGAAAGGAGCTTCTTGTAGCAAAGCCATACTTTGCAATAAGCAAGTGTTTGAAAGTGAAGAGAGACAAAGAAATTATGCTAAGGAGGGAATTGCGCTTTTTAAACAAACATTGTTGGACTATATTTCTATTAATTTGAGGTGAACTTACTTGGTAGTGAAACTGAGGAATGTACCAATAGGCAAAAGAGAGCTCATCTCAAATGAAATAAAGTGGGCTTTTGAAGTTTTAGTGATGATAAAGTCAATTATACCTCTGGTATACGAGAACACACCTATGTGCTTGAGTTGGTAGATTGTATTGTTTAAACTATGGAAGACTAAGGTTTAAAATAGAGTTTGCCCAGGCATACAAGTGTTTGAAAACAATAAATCATGATAAAATGGTAGTCAGTGCCCCAAACTGTGTGACCGATCAGGTTATATTAAAAAGGACTGCACTCAATTTAAAGAGGCAATTGCTACCAGACAACAGAACAAGTATCTTAAGGAAAAAGAGACAGCACATTATAAAAAGAAAAAAAATAGAAGTATAAACCTTCAGTAGCAACAATTCATATGTGAAAGTGACAGAAGAAAAAGAAAAAAATAATAAGGTACATAAGAAAAATGGAATAAATATGGAAGAAGACTATATGTCTCAATCGAGTGAGAGTGATCTAGAAGAGATAATAGCAATAAAAAAAATTTAGAAGCAGATCTAGATTCACAGAAAATTGTTGACGTGAGTACAAATATAGAGGTAATTCATAAAAAAGAGTCAAACAATAAGTCAGAACAGAAACAGAAAGAAGAAACACCAGAACAGATAGATAAAAATAGTTTCATAACTATAATAAATAAAAAAGAAACTTCAGAGGCCGAAATAGAGGTGTGAATTCATCAAGTGAAAAACAAACCCTGTATAGCAAGAATATGATATATAGAATTCAAAAAACCTAGAGTAGTAATACCAGGAACTAAGTATTTTAATGCCAACAATAAGATTAAAGTAGCAACTCTAAATATTAAAGGGTTGAATATCAGAAATAAACAAAAAGAAACTCTTATTTTATTAAAAATATATATAGTCATCCCTCTCTATAATAACCAAGTCCGTTGCACCCTATTTTGGTGATTGTAAAGAGGTGTGACTATAAATAAAATACCACATTATGGTCATCTATCATTATGGTCATCTATAGGTGAAATGTGGTGTGCTTTCATCTAAATTTTTTTCTTTCTATGTTAATGATACATGCCCTCTAATAGAAAGCTGTAGAGCTTGTTGAGACGCATCTAATGGTGGTTAGATCATCCAAATCGGCCCAGTGGATGGCGAGATATCGCCGAAAATGATTGGCTGATTATATGGAGTGTTCCAAGTTAAAAGGGCCCATTTTTACATATACTTTATTTTGAGATAATTGAGTTAACTCATTTGTTTTGATTTTCGGACTGATTCGGGATTAACCAAATGTCACGATTTTGATTGGTTAAAGGTAACAGGTGACTATCGGGTAATCTCGTGAATGTGTTTGCCCTACGCAACCTCATATAATTTTTCTTTTACATTATCTTGATTTTTTATTATGCAAATCGACTTTCCTTTATAATTGAAAAATGTCAATCATGTCAAAATTTATATAAATCTAATAAAAACTTATTTTTCAAAAAATTGTAAAAATGGGACCTTTTAACTTGGAACACCCCATATAAAATCTCTGTGTAAACAATATATATAGTCGGCCAATCATTTTTTGACGATATCTTACCATCCACTAGGTCGATTTGGATGCTCTAACCACCATTAGATGCGTCTCGATGAGCTCTACAACTTTTAATTAGTGGGCATGTATTATTAATTTAGTAAGAAAAAAAGTTTTAGATGGAAGCGCTCCACATTTCGTCTATAGTGATTTTCATATGTAATCTCCGGCACGGATTTTTATATAGTCGGCCAATCATTTTTAGATGTTAACTCTCCATCCACTGGGCCGATTTTGATGATATAACCACCGTTAGATGCGTCTCGACGAGCTCTACAACTTTCAATTAGTGGACATGTATCATTAACTTAGTAATGAAAAAATTTTAGATGGAAGCACTCCACATTTCGCCTATAGGATCACTCTCCAGTTGACAGGCAGATTACAATTAATAGATAATTTTAAATATATGTGAATATGAAAATTGGCCAATCAGATTATATAATCCATATTTAGTTGAAAATTGGTGACTATAATGAGGGTTTTTTTATTAATAAAATTGTTAAAAAATCAAATTTTCATAGTGATAGTGATTATAAGCGATTTGTGACTATAATGAGGTTTTTTACTATGTTTGAGTCCATCGCACAAAATTGGGTGCTTAAATAGAGGTGTGGCTATATGGGATGTGACTATAGGGAGGTCTGACTGTAATTTAATTTTGTTACAAAAAACAAACCTGAAGAAGAAAAAAACAAAGGAATATATTAAAAGACAGTGGATTTCGATTTAAATTAGAGCTATTCTGGCTGGACAAAAATTAAATTTAAAAAATTACAGAACTTTTTAATGGAAGGGTGATTAATGTATTATGTATGTACAAACTTAGAGTTTTTTAAATTGTAAATGTATATGCACCGCCTACTGTACAAGAAAGAAATGCTTTTTTGATAGTTGGAGCCCTAAGATGTTAAAAGCAAGTTCAGTATAATTGGAGTAAATTTTAATATAAATATCTGACCAATTATAAATAAAATAAGTAATGCAGCACTATATGTTAACTTTATGAAAACAAACTTAAAGACCTTATAAGAAACATGGTAGATACAGGCATAGTTTCTTTACAGAAGCTTTTTTTACCTTTTTTCAAACAACAAAAGCTGGCAAAAAATAGCTACAAGGCTAGACTACATTTTTATAGGCAAACAATTTGCACAGAATTACAAAAAGGCAGTAATGAGGTTAAGAACCTCAGGCTACCTCCTTGTAGAAACTAAGATAAAATTTACAAAGTTTGTGATATAGTCAGCATATTGGAAGCTGAATATAAAGATTTTAAAAATGAGAGGTTACATGAAAAAATACTCAAAGTGATAAGTAAAACTATGTTAGTCCAAGAGTAGGATCAAATTAAATGCTAGATTATGTTACTAATAAGATGTTGGGTCTCTTCAAGGGCTTTTGAAAAAATAATTAATAGGCTGAATAAGAAGATCGGAATATAGAAAGCCAAATTGCAGTAGAAGGAGAAAACCCAGACCTGGAGATAATAGTGGACTTATATAAAAGAAAGCTGCAAAATAAACTTGTTAACCTGGCCAATAAATAGCAAATCAGATCAGGTGTGTGGTGGATAGAAAAAGAGAAAAAGTCAACTAAGTACTTTTTACAAGATATAAGGTTAGACATTCAATATGTAAGATTAGAATTCTGAGTATACCAGAAATAACAGATTCCAAAGAAATTCTAAATTATGTTAAAGAACAATATAAAAGCTATGAACTTTGACTATAGGTTTAGTAAAATAGTCTAAAGGCTTTTTTAGAAACAATAAGCATATATAATAGACACAAAAATGCTCTCTAAATCTTTTAGAATAAGTAGAAAAATGTAATAGGAAGACCCAATTCCCTCTCTACTATATGTACAGTATTTGAACCTTTTTCAATAATACTGGTTAAAAAATTAATGAGCATACTAGCACAGAAGCTAAGATTTAAAGCTATCACATATATAGATAAATTAACAATAAGTGTGGCTTCACAGAACCCAAAATATACATAGATAGATCAGGTATGAGTTTGCTTATTTTTGAGGTTTTTTATACAAATCTTTTTTATTTAAAGTAATTTATTGCTTATTTTTGAAGTTTTTTCTGCAGATCTTTTTTTTAGTAACTCTATAATTAATCTGACTATCTATGTATTTTTCAGGGTCCTGGCTTCACATAGCAGAAAGTACATTAAACAAGGTTATAAAAGGATATGAGGTAGTATTGAATGCCAAAATTAATAAATCTAAGTCAGTTCTAATTCTACTTACTAAAAACACAAAGCAGTATGAAGTAGAAAAGATTTGTAGCTATAAAATTCTAAGAGAAGATGAAGCATTACAATTTTGGAATACAATCTCAATATCAAGAGTCATCTTGAAAGTGGCTATTGGCCTAAAAATATAAAAAGAATTAAAGAAATAATAAAAGAAATAAGAGAATGAAACCTACCTTTTAGGAGTAAAATATTAATTGCAAAATCACTAATTATATCAAGGATATGGTTCATGGCATATTTGATGCACTTTAATTATAAACAATATGCAAAGATTAATGATCTGCTAGCACAGTGAATAAAAAATAAGTCAAAATTGTTTCCAAAAGTTGAGACATTTTAAAGAGCATTGCAACACAGTGGACTAAAGGCCAAAGTACTGAAGAACTTACTAGATGCAAGGCTTTATCAAGTTTGGCTAAAATTATGAACTAGTGAGAATTATTGAACAAGAGTAGAATGTAAGTTAATCAAAACAAAGTTGCAAAACAAGAAAAGGATCACAGATAAGATAGCACTAAACTTTGATTCAGTCAGAACTAGCACATAGCTAAAAAAGTAGAAAAGGTACCTAAAGGCATGAAAAAGAGCAAAGGGCAATATAATAAAAGGATTAGAACAAGGGCCCTGGAGTAGGAAAAATGTAAGTATAATTAATAAAACAGAGAAAGAATGTATGGTAAAGAAAGCTATTGAATTCTTCTATGAAAAATCAAGAAGGCTAGTAACATGCAAAAAAATAATAGTAGAGATGAGAATAACATAGAACATTAGAGATGGCAAGAGTTATAGTGGACCTTGAATAAAAGAAAGAACATATTGTAGCAGTTTTAACATAGAGCCCTGCTCTGGGCTTCAGAACTAAGTACTTCATACAAGTTAGAGAAATTTGCATCATGTGCAATAAGAAAGACAAATATTAGAACATTTTAGAGTTAAATGTAAAATTACCTGAAAAATATGAAAATTACTTACAAGTTCCTAAAAGTTCTAGAGAAACCCTTTTGGAGAAGATAGAAGAAATTTGGATGGCTACCAACTTGAGGGACCCAGGAAATTATCGCTTTGTAGCTACATATTAGCATGCTATACAAAATATAGTGCTGCTTTATACATAATAGATAAGGAGAAAGATTTATACTAGAACTGATCCTACTATACATTATCAGAAACAAAATCAAAAAGAAGATAAAGGTGCTAGGGTACAGAAATAAAGGGATTAGTAAAGCATAAAAATTGTTGTTAGAGAACCTAGTAGTGCAGTAAGGTCCCTTTTAGGGTAGCATATGATATGTAATGTAAATGTACTAATAAAGTGAAATTGAATAAAGTATGCCAAAGAGCATCTTCATAAGGAGTTTAAAAAAAAAAGTTAAGCAACTTTTATTGTAAAGAGAAATTTGACACAGACAATTGACCAATCAGATTGATGCTAATTATATGCATACAATTTGATTAGTTAATATTTATTTTTAAAATTTACTAAATATAGTACAATATACAATAAATTATAATGAGTTTTACTAAAACGCACCTATGGTGTTTTACACCATGTTACACAAAACCATTAGAATAGCCAATCAAAATTTAAGATCAGGTATAACATAAAATTTCGGTTTTTTTGTTTATTTTTTAAAAAAACATTCATATCTCTAAAGTTTGCTTATGAAACCACCTTTGGGGCTCTATAAAAAAAATTCCTTGCAAAATTTTGGTATAAACTATGCCCCCTGCCCCATCCCAGGTCTCACCCTAACCCTAAGGTAATAAAAATTTATTTTTTGTTTTATAAAAGTTTATTTTTTGTTTTTGTTACACAGATTTGTAAATCTAATTTACCTATGGTAGTAAAACACCATAGGTGCGTTTTATAATAATTGATTATAATTAACCAACTACAATTTGTGTAAAGGTAACTGGGTACCTTGTTATAGCCTAAGGTCTCACGCATGATCAATTGCATAGGTGGGCCTTCGGTTGATGAACACTAGTGCAACAATCATACTTGGGCACTAGCTGAGCAAGCCGGGTATTGGCCTATTTAAAATTTTAGATAACTTTGTAGTATGTTTATATAATACAGTATTATCTAATAAAATGGAGCAAGATTGTCAAATGAAAAAAAAAACTACAATTTGTGTTATATTCATATATTAACCAATCACAGTTTGAGTTATGTATCTTAAATTTGGTACTCTAAAAAAATTGATAGTTTTTGCTATCTAGTCTGTACAATGAAAAGTAACAGAAAATTTTTTTATTAGAGTTAATATCACACTATGTGCTCATAGCAGCACATAGATGACAAAAAAATGTTCTATTACTTTTTATCATATAACCAAAATCTTATAAATATTTAATTTTATTGTTTATATTTTGTCTACATTATGAGATTATTTAATATATAATCTGGATTCATCCAAATAAAGCAAAGTGAGACAACAACAAAGACAAAAACACAAATATACAAACAACAGCTATCTGAATTGGTCTTGGTTTGCTAAAAGTGCCAAGAATATGATTTTGCTATATATAAACTATTCTCTCTACAGAACCCCAAATAATACTAATAGAGATTATACTGGCTCTAATATAAATTTTTACAAATTTTATCCAAAATCTCAATACTGATTGGTTGACCTTATTTTGACTAATCAGAGTTGCAAAAAAATGGATAATGCAACAATATAATCTCTACTTGCATTGCTTGAGGTTCTCTCTCTATCTATAATCCAACCCTAATTCTAATATAAATTGATTTTAAGGGTAGGGGGTACATAGATCATTTATCATATGATTTCATAGTACAATAAGATTTATATAGAAATTGAAAATGTGCTACAGTTCCGGACAGCATAAGATATCCACTATTTTTTTAAGCGCCAAATTTAGAATAAGGACAATATAAAACATCCACTTTTTATTAAAGGCGCCAAATTTAAATAAGGACAGCATAAGACATCCAATTTAAATTATAAGGTGCGCCAAATTTAAATAAGGACGGCATAAGGCATCCAATTTATAATTATAAGGTGCGTCAAATTTACTAATTTAGCTAGTTTATTATTAAAAATTACATGTGTACGTAATTAACCTGCTTTTAATAAATCGGGTAAAATTTACCCAAATTTATTTCGATTATTTCACGATATTTGTTAAAATTATATTCGCATCTAACCAATATTTCCAATCGCGTGTTTCATCTTTATAAAGCACTTTAAATATTCGCAATTGATTTTTACTCGATTTTCTTTCATTCTTTATTCGACTTATAATTTAATTTGCATGAGTGCCGCAAAGAAAAAACCTGCAAATTTTATAAAATTTGCAGGTTTTTTCTTTGCGGCACTCATTTATGCAAGTTTCAAGTTTCTTAATAAATTTCGTGCAGTATTAATAAGCCAGGTTTATTAACGAATTTCAGTCTTATTACATAAGGCTATTCTAAGCAAAAAAAAACAAAAAAATGCTTTTTCGCTCTCTAATTTAAATTGCATCAACGTGGTTCATGATGTCTTCATTAATTGTTCGATGCTTCTTATGTCTTCTCACTGCATATTCAGCAGCTTTTCCCGTCAAGCCATGTCGATAAGCATCCATCCATCTAAACGACAATCTAGCAAATGAACGGATTTGTTCAAGTGAAATAGAATTAAAAGCCTCAATAATCGTTTGTCTAAGCATTGGAAAAGAATATTTGCAATTGTCCCGTGTATACTTTTTGGCAGCCCCCCAATACATTTCGATATGGTTAAATTCGGGGTGGAACTTGGGATAAAATATGACCTAAAAAATTTTTAAATAAGGAATAAGATAGCCAAAAAAAAAAAAAAAAAAATAAATTAGCAAATAAATAAAATAAATAAATAAAAAAGGGTTACTTTATGACCACGAGATTCGATTTCCTGCTGAACTTGACCGCATTGTGCAAGAAAATCGGGTTGATTAGCCATCAGACGGCGTGCACAACAATTGGTAATATTAGGGTTTGGCTCCTTTTTGCATGAAGCACATTCTAAGATCATTCCTTCTTGCCATAGTCCTCTTTCATCCAGAACCCACTTGAGCCCTTTTGGCTGACCACGTAAATTGATATTCGACTTTGTCTTATTATCATAAATGATGTAATCTTCTTCAATTACCATTGATTGACGGTTCCCATTCCATACAGTATCCCGCATTTTCGGAACTGATCCACCTGGAAAAAGGTTCATTTTTGAAGACAAAAGGGCATTCTCAGCAAAAGCCGTATGAGCGGTGGCATTGTCGAAAGCAAAAAGACCTGTAGACAAAAATAAGATATAAACATTTATAAAATGTTTTTAAATTACTTTTATTAAATAAAATGTTTTTAAATTACTTTTATTAAATAAAATTTTTTATTTAATCTATTTTCTATCCTACCTACACATCCTGGATGTGTTCTTTCAAAAATATCTATTGCCCGTCTAACTTGAATAATAAGCTTTTTTGCATCCCAATACCCATCATGACGCGACCCTAATACCATCATTGCACGTGCCTCTTCAAGATCATCCCTAAGTGGTCCGATCGTTTCCGTTAAAAAATCGCTAACATGTATACCAAGACCCATTCCTTTCTTCCTTAATGGTTGCTCCTTTTCCGGGCCCCACATTGCACGTGGTCCATCATTAACGTGGAAGGTGGATTCGTCATGGGTTACCCAAATATGTTCCTTTTCTCCATCAGCTAACAGCGGGTAAGTTCTAATTTTACAATCTTCATCGTACCATTTGGACATAAGCTGTTCATATTCACTAACTTTCTGAAGAAAGACTTGGCGATAGGCAACCACATCTGGTCGTTTGTGACCATCAATGTAAACACCTTTCGAATAACGTTTATAGTGGAAACCAAGTTTATGTAACCATCGGCGGGCCGTTCGAAGAGAGATCTGTTGTACTGATTCGATACCCAATTGTGGGATAATTTGTTGCTCAACATAGTTTTTAACCATTATTGGATTTATTTGGAACTTCTGGGAATGCAGGTAAGCAGCCAACTTGAGTGAGACTAATTCATCGTTAAGCAAGCTTTTTGAAGGGAACTTGCCACGACAGTGCTGAATTAGTTCTCCTGTAATTATGTAAAAACAGTAATTAATTTAATAATAAAAAAAAAATAAAATTAAAAATTAAAAAAAAAATTGTTCAATAATAAATAAAAAATAAGAACATACCTTTCATACAAATATTCGCCCATTTCCTAACACACTTTGCGAACCATGGTCCACCTCCAATTACCTCAGCAACCGCCTCTGAAGCTTCGATTTTTTTTTTACCATTGAATAACAACCGAAGAAAATATAAAGTTGCTGTATAACGGGCTTTCTCAGCTTCTGAGAGTTTTTCTTCACGAATTACTTTGTTTACAAACTCAATTGCATTAGCAATTTTTTTTTCTTTCTCAGTCATGCCCTCATTATCATCCTCGTTATTATCCTCGTTATCATCCTCATTATCATCCTTGCCCTGTTCATTTTCATAAGAAGTGGAAGAAAAAAACTGTAAAATTGATAAAGATCCTACTGCAGCTTCTCTCAATGTTTTATTTTTTTGCTGCTTTGTTCGTTTTGAATTTCCAACATAAACAGCTGGACGGCTTCTTTTTTTAAAACTGGCAGCCGATGCAGCAAGAAGTTGTTTAATAACTAAATTTACTCCATTGTCGTCATCATCGTCTTGAAAATAATCATCCTCTTGGGTGTCATAATCAGAACTAACTAAGCTATCAGTTTCTGATTCGTCACTTGAGACAAGGTCAATGGCCTTGCTTGCTCTGGTGGTGCTTGCTCTGGTAGTGCTTGCTCTGGTGGTGCTGGTTCTGGTAGTGCTGGTTCTGGTAGTGCTGGTTCTGGTGGTGCTGGTTCTGGTGGTGCTGGTTCCAGTGGTGCTGGTTCTTTTGGTTATGGTGGGGCTGATACTGAAGTCGGCATTTGCCAACCGTACGGATCGAGCTAAATTTGCTCTTTCCTTTTGCTGTTGTTTCAACGCTCTTTTTGACATTTTTTTTAATTAAAAAAAAAGATTGATAACGATTTGATCCATTTAAATCTTTCCAGATATCTAATTTTAATTGGTCATACCCGATCGGCATGGTCACGTGATCACAGCACATCGACTTTTATTGGCTTGTCCCTTATAATCACATGCACCAAATTCTCAACCTATATATAAAATTGCTAATCTTTAACCCGTTATAACTTGGTCAAAAATAAAAATAAAAGAAATTCCTCTTACAGAAATATAGTTTGACCAAAAAACTATTAATTTGTAAGAGGATTTTTTTTAAAAATAATTTATGATTAAGTTATATTATTTTTTACTAAGCTAAAAAAATAGGATATCTTATGCTGTCCGGAACTGACTAATAAAACTTTTTATAGTTGCAACCAAATTTGACTAAAATTTTATAATATATAGAATAAAACGCATATTTTATAATAGTAAAATTTTAATATAGTATATATTTAAAAAAAAATTATACTTCTATATATAATAAAGTTTCCCTCAGTTGGCTCAAATTTCCCCGAGTTACACAAAATGATTAATTTTGATTGGTTGATATCATATGATTTTTGCAAACAACTTTCAACACCTAAAGTTTAAATCTTTATAACTTGATGAATATTCAACCAATTTTGATAATTTTACTATTTTTAGAATCACAAAAACCTGTTTCATGATTTTATTTAATAATTTAAATGATTTGCTTAAAAAATTTTTTACTAAACTTTAAAAAGAAAAATCGATACCACAAAAATCATATAATAAATGATCTACATACCCCCTACCCTTAATTAAAATCAAAAAAATTAGGTAATCTTTTGATATATCTAGCTTTAGCTATCCCTCTATAAGATGTAATTTGATTTTTAGATTTTGCACTATAAAGACAATATACATGTATTAAAATCCTAAATCAATAGCAACAATATAATGTTGTGAGCTTTTATTAAGTCAATAATAAAATATGAATTTAATATAATATCTGATATAGTAATTGATTATTTTGCCTAGTATAATCCTATAACCAGGAAAAATGAATAGTATTATGTGTCCAGAAAGCATTATATGATTGCTCAAATGTGTGAATGTGAATATTTTTGTTGTACTAAATTACAAACTTGAACATATATGTATACAAAAAATGATAACATTCTCTTAATTAGTTGATTATATAAAATTAAATAACATATTATAATTGGACATTTGCACACATGTAACAATTAACCAATTAAATTATATTAAATTATAAAAATAAAACTTATTACTTTTCACTTTAACACAAGAATAAAGAAGAAAAAGAGTCTGTGTAAATTTATTTTAAATGCCTATTTTGCCTTTATATTGAATTAGGGTAGCTGCATGGCACAGTTATACTAAAACCAGGAACATAATATAACTGTTATCTTGCTCAACTGGTTATCAATCAACTTTTAGGTGTAAAGTATCTTTACTATACACTTCTCTTCTCTTTATTTATTACAGTTAAAAGATAACTTTTGATCTTTCTATTTATATTAATTTTGTGATTACATATATTGTATAACAATTATAATTCTCTAATTTTACTTTTTTCATTAAAACAATGTCCTTGCATGCTATTTCGAGAATTTACAGTAAATTTAAATTTAATTTTAATGACAATAACTAGAATTAATTTGTTTATAAAATCTGATGTTATTAAAATAACTGCCAATAAAAAAACTTGTTTGTGAATAAATCAATTGTAAAATAATCTTACTTGTAATTAAATTCTCTATGAACTAAGTTGTCTGTGAAGTAATTTTTGGTGAGTTGATGCTACTGAATAGAATATTAAGTAAAAACTCAATAAAATCAAAATAGATCACAATAAATACAATTTGAATCTTAAGGCAGTCTGATAGCAATAGAGAATATTTTATCTGATTTCGTTCCATTATATGATACATATTACTGCGTCCTCAGAATAACATAAATACTAAATCTGGTATTATGATTGGTTGGGAGACCTTGATAAAATTGGGCTGGTTTAGTTCAATTGTAAACAAATTGTGATTAAGGTTAAATGGTTTAAAATGATAACTAACACATAATTACAGGTATAAGGTCCTCATTATTAATATGAATCAATATATTGGATTATTACAGAAATACTATCCACAACCCTACTTGTTCTTTCTCCACCATACCCTTATATATTTTTAATTCGTATGAGAGCTTTAATCACTATCCAAATGGGTAATCAAATCTCCAAATAAGTAAATGATCAGCAGTCTGGAGATTTGATTACCAGTTTGGAGAGTTGATAATCTGTTTGGGGCTTTGATCACTTGTTTGGGCTCCACAGGAGTCTAGACACTTTTGCAGTAATATGACCATTATGTGGTGTAGCGTATTCGGATTAACATTTTGGCTTTATTGTTAGGGTTAGAGTTCATGAATATAGGCTTAGAGGGTCACTATCTATATGTAGAATCACTTTCTAAACATTTTTATATAGTTTTTTAAGGCTGATTTAAACACTAGTTTTCGAGTATTTTCGCTCTTTTCTCTTTTTTTTTTCTTGTACACATGTTTTGTTTTGATGTCAGACTGATCTGGGACGATCAAAATTCATGTTCTCCGATTGGTTAATTCTTATGCGCCACATCAAGTTACTGCAAAAGTGTCTAGACTCCTGGTGGGGTTACTTGTTTGGGCTTTGAACACCTATTTGGAGATTCAATCACCCGACTAGAATAGCCAATCAAAATTTAGGATCAGGTGTAACATAAATTTTCGGTTTTTTTGTAAAAAACATTCATATCTCAAAAGTTTGCTTATGAAGCCACCTTTGGGGCTCTAATAAAAAAATTCTTTGCTAAATTTTGTATATATTAATGCTCGATAAAATCCCAGGCCTCATCCTAACCCTAAGGCAATGAAATTTATTTTTGTTTTATAAAAATTTATTTTATTGTTTTTGTTACATGGATTTGCAATTCTAATCTACCTATGATGTAAAACACCATCATAAATATTATCTATTAAAATTAATAAAATTAAATTAGACAAAATTATTCAATAACATAATAATTATTATCATTCGTATCATAAATATTATCTATTAAAATTAATTCAATAACATTAATTAACAAAATAATTATTATCATATAAGTTATTTTATACTGACGCTTCTTTTGACGCTAAACATTTTAGAACGAGCAAAATTATTTTTTTTTATTTCTCATCATTGCCGACTCATTTTTTCAAATATATATATATATATTTGAAGTCCAATTGTTCCAAATTTTCTATTTTTTGCTATTTATTTTTTTTCATAAATTTATCTGATAAGAATGTTAAAAAAGAACAAAGAGATCTGTCAATTTTCTGATTCCATACTAAGTAACGAAAAAAACTAACTTTTACATGATCTCGGATTGAGCACGAGTTTAATATTTTCAGCATATTAAAAACAAAAAAAAATAATCTTCCACAAATGAACCTTGAGACATTAATTTAAAAACATAGATACGGGTAAAGCAGATAAAGAATGAGATTTGTATACAGTACCACAAATAAATCACTCTGGTTTTGGCATTGATCTGAAATACATATCAATATTGCCCTATTATGTCTTATATCAAAGTAAGTTAATTCATGTATTTTTATAGTACTTAAAACCAACAAAATAACGTATTATGATTTTTTGATTATTCGAATATTGAGAAATATCAGCCATAACTTAGTTAGCGAGTCTTTTAATACTCTGTGCCAGGTTTTGCTGATTATTGCAGCACAAATTTGCAGATAATAAAATTTCATAGAGCACTAAAGGTGGTTTTTTATGCAGATTTTTGAGAAATAAACAAAATGAACGGTAATATGATCTTGAAATCTGGTTTGCGAATTAGTGCCACAATGATTGACAAAACCTGGCACAAAATTTTGTTGTTCCATTGTATCAAAAAAAAAAAAATAAGACTGTGTTATATAATTAAATCTGATAAGGTCAAAATTACAAAGCATTAATAATAGATTACCGAATTTTCTTAATAACATTAATAAAGACTAAATTAACGTGAATAAATAAAATTAAGGACTGAATATCCATTTGAATAGCTTATTTTAAAAATTTAAACTAATAAATGCTTTTTAAACTCACCGACTAAATTAACGAAATAAAATAAAATCAAATGATAAATATTGATTTGAAAAATAACTTATTTTAAAAAATTTTCTTTATACTCACATTTTAAAATAAATTAAATTGTAAATATTCATAAATTTTAAATTCATATCTAAATACTTTATTAATAATTGTTCTCTGCACACACACAATAAATTAACGTAAATAAAATAAAATTAAATTGTAACATTCGTGAACTTGAATAGCTTATTTAAATCTCTATATTAGTAAATATTTTCATACTCACAAACCAAATTAACGCGAATAAAAAAAATTAAATAGAAACTAAATAGTTAAAATAGTCAAATATTCATGAACATGAATAGCTATTCTTAAATACTTTGGTTCATAAATATTCTTTTTATTCATGTCCTAAATTAATGTGAATAAAATTATTGAATAATAATCTTCATGACTTTAATAGCTTATTTTAAATATATCTTAGATTAATAAATGCTCTTTATACTTACTCACTAAGGTAACACGAATAAAATTAAATAATGAACTTGAATAACTTACTATAAAATATTTTGATTAATAATGTGGCAACTGAAGCTGAGATCTTAAAAATTTTGGGGTCTTTTGTCTGCCTTTTTTTAGAGTTAGGATAGGGTTGAGTGAGTTTTATTAATAGAAGAAAATAAATGGATTTTAGTAAATATTATAGATTTAAATAAAACCTTCAATCTCGCTTCAACCGCCACAATAAATTCTTTATACTCATGCCCTAAATTAACGTGAATTAAATAAAATTAAATAGTAAATATTAATGAAATTGAATAGCGATTTTAAAAACTATTAATGAAAGCAAATTATGCTACCTCCAATTAACGCGAATAAAATAAAATTAAATAGTAAAATCATGAATTTTGAATAATTTAGTTTAAATACTTGATTAATAAATGTTCCTTATACACACCCACTAAATTAATGCGAATAAAATAAAATTAAATATATATTATATATCATGAACTTGAATTGCTTACTTTGATTAATAAATGTTCTTTGTACTCAAACTAAATTAAAGCAAAAAAAATTAAATTAATAGTAAATATTTGTGAATTGAATAGCTTATTTTAAATACTTTGGTTTATAAATGTTCTTTGCACTCACAGGCTAATTAATATTAATAAAATAAAATTAAATAGTAACATTTATTTAATTTATATTAGTAAATATTCTTCTACTCACCGACTAAATTAACGCAATTTATTTTAAATAGTAAATTTTCTTCGTACTCACATTCTAAAATAAAATTAAATGTTAAAAGATTTAAAATAAGTCAATACAATTAAACCCTTTGAATATTTTGCCAGAATATTCAAATCTTTCGTTTCCAAAGCTCAGTTCCACTAACCCACTTAGTAATCTAAACCAAACACAAGGATATGGAATAACTTTTATGGAATAACTTTGAAATCGTCGTTATGAAATTACATAAAATCTAAAATCTTTTATAACTGTAATAATTTTAATTACTTGCTTTAAAAAACTATAAAGTTTAGTTCTAAACGTTTGGTTACCTAAGTTGATTCCATTTTTTCAGCATAAAAAACTATTTTGCTTTTGAAATTTTAAATAACATACAATAATATCCGGTAATTATAAAATGCACCTATGGTGTTGAACACCATAGGTAAATTAGATTTGCAAATTTATGTAACAAAAACAAAAAAAATAAGGATGGGGCAGGGGGCATAGTTTATACCATCATAAGCAAAATTTTAAGTTATGAATGTTTTTTTTTTAAAAAAATAAACAAAAAAACCCAAATTTTATGTTACACCTGATCTTAAATTTTGATTGGCTATTCTAATAGTTTTGTGTAACACGGTGTTCAACACCTTAGGCGCATTTTAGTAAACCCGATAATATCACCGGTAGTATATGATGGCCCATTAATTCAGTACTTCTGAACAAAAAGGATATCCATCGACGCCATGGTATCCACATCCTCATGAATCATTTTCTTCATTTTTTTCTATATTCTTTTATTCTTGTCCTAAGAGAGATATAATATAGAAGTTAATCTCGTAACGACATGAATATAAAATTAAAATTTGTCATTACCAGGCATGAATATTATGTTTATAAGCTGAATAGTCGTTTTTTTTATTGATTTGCTTTATACAATACCCATTCCATTCATTCTGATAAGAATAGAATGAAAAAATTATAAAAAAGTTTACAAGAACAAAAGCAAAGGTGATGTTTATGACACAAATCATTATTAATATTACCAATTTTCGCCTTTATTTATAATTTTAATTTCAAAGTAAAATATCCTACATTGTGAAGGGAACGGATGATTTGCTTAAACTATAGCAGCTTTAAAATCATGAATCTTTAATTAAAAAGATTTTATTAATTAAGAAGCATGGTGATATTACTTAAGCTACCAACAATTAAACACATTCTCTTTCACCTCACTTGTATAAGTCACTTTAAGTCTTCTTGAATCTTTGTAAATACACGATGAACATCCCATGCAGTCGGTAAAATAATATCATTATACGAAGTTATTAATTCTAAATTCCCATTAGGTCAATATTAAATTGGATCCTCTGTTTAGATGATTGGTGAACATATACGTACTTAAAATTGGTTTTGTATGCGTATTTATTAGAAAACAATGTACTACAGTATCTCTATTTACGTATGTAGTATTCGTGCATAAGATATGTGCAGATGCAAAGTGTGAAATTTCCATATCATTAATATCCTTGCTTCGCCATATGTCATTGTTTCCTAAAAAATTTAATGTTTACTACTGATAATTATAAATCGATTGGTTTTTTATCTATCTATATCTTTGATTAGTGCAATCTTCTTTTATAATAATTGTTATCTTGCCAAATATTTTTTCTTTTTATGTTCTCAAAAAATGCCTGAGATCTATAAAAATTAATTCTCAAGCCAAATACGCACTTAATACTAAACAAAAGTTTTCTTTTATTGTTAAGAAAGAAAATAATATTTTTTGAAGAATTCAAAATTTGCAAATAATGTTGAGCAATTCGTTACCAACAATCAAAGTACAGTCAGACCCCTCTAAATGCTACTCCCCTAAATGCAACACCTCTCTAAATACACGTTCTTTCTTGGGTCCAACTCATATTACATCTATAGATTTTTACCTCCTAAATGCAATACCTCTCTAAATGCATGTGCTCGAGCTGGTCCCAACGACGTGCATTTAGGGAGGTCTGAATGTATGCAAAAAGCAATTGAAGACATTCAAATAATGTTGTTGCTAAAGATATACAATAACAGTTTAGGAAGTTCAATATTTTACAAGTAATATAAAACAAACTGCTGTTAACAATCAAGGTACACACGAACAGTTGAAGACATTCAATATTTTGCAAATGATGTTGAACAATTTGTTGCCAGCAAAGATATACTAAAAGTAATTGAAAAAGTTCAAAGTTTTACAAATAACGTGTTGCAAGTAGTTACTGATAAGGTGCACAAAAAACAATCGAAGGCGCTCAGCATATAAATAATGTGGGACAATTTGTTGCTAAACAAGATAAACCTAAAGTAATTAAAGAGGCTTAACATTACAAACAACTTGGGGCAATTTGTTGCCAACAAAAGGCATGCAAAAAACAATTGAAGACGTTAAACATTTTACAAACAATGTTGGGCAATTTTTTTTTACTAAAAATCAAGATATGCAATAACCAATCGGAGACGTTCAACATTTTACAAGTAAAGCAAATACAATATGTTGCTAACGATGTTGACAACGTTCGTATATTGATTGCATCGATCATTGACAACTATCAAGTTTTTACAAATCAACCAACAACGGATGAAAATATTGCCAAATGGTCAAGGATCAGATAAAATTATTGCCAATGGTCAAGGTTCAGATAAAATAATTCCCAACGATAAAAGTTCAGATAAAATTATTGCCAACGGTCAAAGTTCAGGTAAAATTATTGCCAACGGTCAAGGTTCAGATAAAATTATTGCCAAAGATCAAGACTTCCCAAACAAAATAAGGCAATTAATTAATCAACAATATTAAATTGCTATCAATTATGTATAATAGTAGGTTCACAAATTACAAATTACGTATGATTTGGTAAATATACTAGGATTTGGCTCCAATTCTATTTTAAGATTTGGAATTAATAACATATCGTGCATCATATGTTTTAGAAAAAAAAGTTTAAAAATGATGATTATGATAGCAACTATAAATTTTGACAATGGATAAAAAAAAAAAAAAAAAATTATAATGTTTCTTAAAAGAATTTTATATGGGTTTATTTTTTTAACTTCTATTTTTTATTTTTTACTTCATAAATTTTAATTCAAAGAAGGCTCTTAAATTCAATAAATATAGTGTTATACGAAGTGTATATCTTATATTTGTATTGTAAATATTACATGTTTATAGTATTCACGTTCAAGATTATTAATAAAGTCTGCCATATTGCCCTAAAATCGGAAGGGTTACTTATTCATCGATAAAATCTGGTACTTCAAGTTCATATAATTCACTATCTATACAAAGTATTATTAAACAAAGCAATAATATAGAAAATAAATTTTATTAAAAAAAACCAAATTTATAAATACCTTTATAATCATTATTGGATAAAATAAAACAACTTTTATAATGAGAATCATTATATACATGCATATCCTCATTTTTTATATTTTGTAATTTATTAGATTCGAACAATTCAAATAAAATACTTTCATTATTTAGCCATTCTGCAAAAATATCACAAATTTCAGCTGCAGTTGGTCGTTCTTTTGGTTCTGTACTCCAACATTTCTTCATTAAATTAGCATAGCACTTTGCTGTATTTTCATAAATATGTGGACGTAAACCATTGCATACTTGTATTTGAAATTGTAATTTAGAATGTAATTTTGAGTTTAACTCAAAGGTACAGGTTTACCGTATAAAATTTCCCACATGATAATACCAAGTGAATAAATATCTGATGCTTTAGTATATTGTTGATTGTTCAAAACTTCAGGAGCTATATAAGGTAAAATTCCACAAATTCTATCAGATTTCGATTTTAGAGCAATATTAGCTGTTATTGAAAGCTCTAAATCTGCAATATATGCACTCTTCAAGTTAGATTGTAGTATATTCCCACTATGTAAATCGCAATGAATAAGGTCATGGGAATGAATTATTTGAAGATCTGATGCAATACATTGTAGCAAATTTATTTTATCTTTCCAATCCATTTGTGCAATGCTACGTAGATTGTTACGCAAACTACCTTCGGACGCATATTTCATGACTAGAATATAATCTTTAGAAGCCTTGTCTTTGATATACCGAAGCATTTTAAAAATGTTGGATCTTTAAGTCCGATATCACAATAAGCTTTTAACTTATTATAAGAAATATAAATATTAATAATTATAAATAATAAATAACAAATAATGCAATTGATGATGATTTTTATAAATATTACCTCTTTTATAAATTCTTCGTGAAAATTATTTGATTTATGAAGTAATTTAAGCGCAACCATTCTGATTAAATTTTGACCTTTATCAAGCCAGTTAGCACGGTATACAGTTGCAAATCCACCTCTGCCCATTTCTGTAATATTATAAAATTCATCATAAGAAATCCAAGATAACTGAAACTTATTTCCCATCAATATTTTTTTCAAATCATCATCAATCTCAGAAGTACGTATCCATTCATTTGTAGCTGTTAATTATTAAAAAATTAGTAAATTAATAAATTGATAAATTGATTTTTATGATATAATACCTGATGTTAATTCTTTTTCCCTAGTCGACGATTTAAATATATGAAATTATTAAATAAGTATAAAATAAGCACATATTAACATATATATTTAACTGATAATAAAGAAACATTGACATGTTCGACACACGACCTATTTTTCTTAAAAATCGAAATTCACTTATTATGTCTAACTTTATTTTAAATTTCATCATGACTCAAACTGATTTTTGATTTCAATTACGTCTGATATTATGATTTGATTACAACACGTATAATATTCTTGCACAAATTTAAACACAAATTTATCTTTGATACCAATGCATGGCTTTATCTAAATCTCTAATTACTCCAACTCCATTACGATAACATTCTGCTACTGACGACATTCCTCTAGCGTCACCCATCTCTGCTAATTTTTTACAATAAATGAAGGCCTTATGTTCATCTTTTTCAACTCCAATTCCATGACGATAACAATTTCCAACCATGTATGTCCCGTCAGCGTCCCCATTTCTGCAGATTTTTGATAATAAATAAAAGCCTTATTTTCATCCTTTTCAACTCCAATTCCATTAAGATAACAATATCCAACTTGACATGTCCCGTTAGCGTTACCCAACTTTGCAGATTTGTGATAATAAATAAGAGCCATAGCTTCATCCTTCTTAACACCAAATCCATAATAATAACAATATCCAATACAATTTATTGCAATAGCGTTACCCATCTCTGCAGATTTTTTATAATAAAAGAAAGCCTTATTTTCATCCTTTTCAACTCCAATTCCATTTTGATAACATTCTCCAACACTATTTATTGCAGTAGCATCCTCCATCTCTGCAGATTTTTGATAATAAATGAAAGCCATATATTCATCCTTTTCAACTCCAATTCCATTATGGTAACAATATCCAACATAATATGTTCCACTAGCGTTTCCCATCTTTGCAGATTTTTGATAATAATTGAAAGCCTTATTTTCATTCTTTTCAAGTCCAATTCCATGGCGATAACAATATCCAACATTATATGTTCCATTAACGTCCCCCATCTCTGCAGATTTTTGATAATAAATAAAGGCCTTATTTTCATCCTTTTTAACTCCAATTCCATGATGATAACAATATCCAACATTATATGTTCCACTTGCGTTCCCAATCTCTGCAGACTTTTGATAATAAATGAATGCTTTATGTTCATCCTTTTCAACTCCAATTCCATAATGATAACAATATCCAACATTATATGTTCCACTTGCGTTCCCAATCTCTGCAGATTTTTGATAACAAATAAAGGCCTTATTTTCATCCTTTTTAACTCCAATTCCATGATCATAACAATATCCGACCCAATTTGTTCCAATAGCATCCCCCATCTCTGCAGATTTTTGATAATAAGCGAATGCATTATTGTCATTCTTTTCAACTCCAATTCCAAAATGATAACAATAACCAACATTATATGTTCCACTTGCGTCCCCAATTTCTGCAGATTTTTGATAATAAGTGAATGCTTTATGTTCATCCTTTTCAACTCCAATTCCATTTTGATAACAATATCCAACTTCATTTGTTGCGGCTGCATTCCCCATCTCTGAAGATTTTTGATAAAAAATGAAAGCCTTACTTTCATCCTTTTCAACTCCAAATCCATAATAATAACACCATCCAACCATATATGTTCCGTCAGCGTTCCCCATCTCTGCAAATTTTTGATAATAAATAAAAGCTTTACATTTATCTTTTTTAACCCATTTACCATAACGATAACAACTTGCGAGAACGACTTGAATTATAGGATTAACTTGATCTTTTAAGCAAAAATTAATAATATCATTTGGATTTAGTTTTTTCTTTATTAGAAATTGTCACAAAATGTCAAGAAATAAATGGAGCTTTTTGCCATTTATTCTTACTTCATTATACAGATTACACATTTCCTTAACAATTTCAACAAGAAAATCCTGTGAAAAATCCTGTGATTTGTTATCATGTAGATAAATTTGGGTAAAATTATTCGTTATTTTGGAGATATCTGATGAATCGTCTCTTTTTCCTGGCTGCTTTTCGAATATATTATTGTAAATTGACATCTTACTGCAAGAAAGTATGTGTTACCTATCGGTATTACATTAAATTTATTGAAAATACAGTATGTATTACGTTGCACGACATCTAAAACACACAATTATACCTTATAAAGTCAATATACGTGCGTGCATTGAAACTCTAAATCAATACGTAATCTGTCTATAATCAAGTACCAGTACGATCACGTTTCTTGTGAAACATGAAATGTAGGGATGGTTGGAATCGACTTTATCTATGTCGCTTATGCTGATTTCCTCAGAATCCTTTTATGGTAAAAGCTATGATTCTCGTTTATCCTTTATTGGAAAGAAATTAAGTTTTTAATTCGAATGATGTAATTTATTAGTCATTATGATGAAATAGTTACGTCGTTTTCTGTTGATCGTTATTTGAAAAATGGTATATGTATGTATATATATAGCATACGAAAAAAATAAAACTTGATCAATAAATATTAAATATTATATATGCTAGTTACACGTCGCTTTAATTATAGGTTATAATCAGTTAGCTCAACGTTTTTTTCTCGGTTTTCCTTTTTTTTACTATATAGTATGATCACGTTTCTTGTGTAACACGAAATGTGTATAGTCGATTATCCTGTTTTTTGGGTAATTCGTTTTTGGAAAGAGTTATATGCAGGATAGCTGTCACTGATTATTAATTTCGAAATTCATCATAGGTTTTGTTTCATTTTCTTCTAAACATGATTTCGTTTTTCATTATTTACATATAATGATTTTTGCTTAACGATTGCTTCAAAAGACATCATGTTTTGCCAGCACTCATTTCACTAACAACAGATGATAAATTTATAGATAAATTTGGTTTATGAACAATAAATTTTGTTAAGAGCTCATTTTGCATTATATATATTCATAAACAAATGTAAAATTTGCTGATATTGAGTTGAATGATTAGACCATGCAATGTTAATTTTTCATTTTGCACTACATGGAATCTGAAAACATGGGTTGGTTAGTCTTTTTTTTATAATTTACTATAAATAAGTAAAATAATGTTCACGCTAAAGCTATGCAAGATCGATTCTTCATTTTCACAACAAGGAATCAAAATTGGGCCAGCAGTCATATTTTTTCCAGCAGTAATTATGGGAATAAAGGTCTTCATCAGGTGATACCAGATGAAAAATAGTGGAAAGAAACAAATTCCAAAAATTGAACAATTGGCACAATTGGGATCTAAAAAAAAAAACAATTAAAAAATGGGCCAATGGTAATACAAAACAAAAAATTAACTTTGTGTGGCCTAATTGGAGCCATAATAATTTGGATGACTTTATAAAACCATATTTTCTATTGGTTATTTCTAAATGCAGAATTTTCTGGTAAATGTTGCAATTATATATGATCGTTGAAATTGAATTACTATAATTATAATGAAATTATTTTTCCTATCAAAGGTAAAAATTTGTTTTTTGTTTTGGATTACAAAATACATGGTTAGTTGTTTTTTTTTAAAATTTAAACTAAATTAATAAACTCACATTTACATTTAAAGCCATGCAAATTTAGTTTTTGTTTTGCATAACATGGAATCAGAAAATTAGGTTGGTAGTTAAAATTTTTTATTAGTTCTATTGGGTAATCCTGTAAAATAAGTATCTAATGAGCAATACTAGATGAATTTATAAAATAAAATCATTAGTGCAATTATAACTTGAAAAAAAGAAAATTTTTTTGAATATTAAAAAATTGGTTAGCAGGTAATGCAAAATAAACAAATCAAAATTGCATTCTATTATGTTTTGTTATTACTTTTTTTAACTATTTTCCCCATGATAAAGGCACGGGTTTTTGCTAGTGTTACAGTACCGGAAGCCTTCTTTAATTCCGATAAAGTAACAATCACACGGCTCCTGAGATCCCTTAATTTGGGCGTGAAGTGGTGTGCAAGAGGGAAGTATAGTTTCTTTTATG
The DNA here is from genome assembly GCA_003550325.1 of Gigaspora rosea. Lineage (NCBI taxonomy): Eukaryota > Fungi > Glomeromycota > Glomeromycetes > Diversisporales > Gigasporaceae > Gigaspora > Gigaspora rosea. The sequence continues at coordinate 42,779 of QKWP01000126.1, read as the reverse complement.
TCTGTAAGAAACTACACACTTCTCTAAGGCAGTTCGGTATAAAACAGCAAGAGATAATACACAGTTTATTAATTTAACAAGAGGGCTATTCCAAGGTGTCTGTTCCTTAGAAATCCCAAGAGTTTATTAATAATAAGAGAGGAGGATAAATAATATAAAGGTAAAGATAAAATACAATGTCTGGATCTGTCTAAAACTAAGGGAAATAAGGTGGGTTTATATATCTATTGAGCTAAGCGTCGCTAAGCGTCGTTAAGCGTCGCTAAGCATCATTAAGCGTCACTAAGCGTCGTTAAGCGTCGCTAAGCGTCATTAAGCATCGCTAAGCGTCGTTAAGCGTCGCTAAGCGTCATTAAGCGTCGCTAAGCATCATTGAGTGTTATTGCACATCAATTTCGCATATCACTATTACTAAATATATTATTACAAAATTTCCTTATTAAGTTCTAATTTTCAAACTAATTTCTACCAAAATTAAAACCTATTCTATAATACTAGTTTTATGTAAATATATTAAACAATTAAGAAATTAATGACAACCCTAATTTTAATTAATCTTCAAAACAAAATAGAAAAGTTTAGCCATGTAAATAAAAATAAAGTTAAAACTAAATAATATGAAATCAGAAAATTTTTTTATTGGAACTATTGGGCAATTCCAGAAAATCAAGATTATTATCAGGTGATACCAGAAAAAATTAAATGGCAAAATGAAATAATTGGTACAATAGGAATTTTTTTAAAAAAAATTATTTTGAAAAAATTGGTTATGCAAAATGAAAAAATAACTTTCATGGCCTTATATTTCTAGTAATAGTTTATAATATATTTTTATTAATAGTAAAATTTAGAAAAAAACTCTACTTGACTTCACAAATCCTGCAAGATCCTATACAAGTTTTTAAAAAATCAGGTTTTGCTCATCACCAGCTATAGCTATATTTTGTTTTAAACTTAAAATAAAGTTTTTCAATAATTACCTATTTATTGTGTTGCCAAATCTGAACATGAACAATATGGGACCTGTGTCTTGAAAATGACCTTATGGGACTATATAGATTTTATGAATAAAAATTAAAATTTCTAGCCATCTGGTAATCCAATTCAAATAACTTTTATTATTTTGTAGAGCTTAGCGAGTTCTACAAAATAAAATAAAATTTATTTGAATTTGATTATTGGACAGCTAGAAATTTTAGTTTTTATTCATAAAATCTACATAGTCCATAGGGTCATTTTCAAGGCACAGACCCCATATGAACTATTGGATATAGATAAATATGGCTATATCTATATCTGATATTGTCTATATTTTTGATTGGATATAGGCACTTAGTCCAAATATTACCATATAATTTGTGTTATATGGGTGGATTTGTTTCTATTTAATACAATTTTATTATATATAATCAAAACTTGACCTTAACTAATCAAATTAATAAAGTAACATTTGTTAATCAAAATATATTAACATTGATAACAATTTATTGTCAAATAATTTATTATCAAATTATTTATTATTAGTGAAACTTTATTTAATTATATATTTTTAAGGATAAATGTTAATCTCGCATCCCTGTGGTGTGATTATATATCGCTGACCAATCAGAATGCGCACACGTAGATCATATTTATTTTTAATAAAAATTTTTTTCTTTTATTTTTAACTATAGTAGTCGTGTCTTTCGTAGGTGCCGATAATTACTGCTACGTCGTTATGACTGATGCTGGTGTTCAAGTTTTTGTTAGTAAGTAATTAAGTCGTAGTTGTGCTACTGTATTTCATTCTTTTATTAAGTTCTGTTCATTTGTTGTTTAGTCTTCGTTAGTACCGTTGAGTAGAAGTCGCGTTAGTACTAGTGATTAGGTTGTTGTTGGTAAGCGATTAGGTTATAGCTGGTGCTACTATATTTTTTTTGTTCTGCTGTTGATTAAACAGATGTTGTTGATTAGTCATTATTGGAGCCGTCGAGTAGGTAGTCGTTGGCACTGATTAGGTGGGCGATTAAGTTGTGGTTGATGTAGCTGCCATTGGAGCGTCGTCATTGGTACAGGTGATTAGATCGATTAGGTCGTTGTTGGCGTGGGTAGTCAGGTCTTGTTGATACGTCATTGATGTTGTCTGTCTTGTCATTTTTTTCATTTTTTTTTTTTTTTTTAGATTCTAGTTGTCGTAATTCAACAGACTGAAAAGAATCCGTAGAAGCAAGATTCGTACTCAAAACCTCCCTCCCATGGAAATTTGTACAAAATTATTTTTACTTTCATCAAGGCTGGCCTATACGGTGTAGAAACCACCAGCCGATACTACGCATCACGAATTCGAATCAATGATGCCGATACTTGTTGCCTTCATTCGATGTATATGTTGTAAGGGGGGCAGAATTTAGGAATTTCCTAGTTAAATTAGGGTTAGGGTAATGGAATTCAAGCGGATTCGAAATTTCCTAGTTAAATTAGGGTTAGGATTTGGGTGTACATCTGGTAAAATTAACCCGATAGGGGTTGCAATTTGTTAGATTTTTTTTATTTTATTTTTTTTATTTTTTTTTTATTTTTTTTTATTAAAATAAAAAACTTAGATTTTTTTTAAATTATTTAATGTATATCGTCCAATAAAATTGTTGCACGTGACCTGCGAGATATTAGAGTACCAACAGGGTGCGAGACCAAGATTTACCCTTTCATAAAACATAACTATCCCTTAAACCATTCGGTTTAGTGGACAAATTTGTTTGCTAAAATAATTAGACAAAGTAGAGTATTAAAAAAAAATTTTTTTATAAAGACCTTTATTCTAACAAGCTATTATTACTCCCAAAGACCCAATTCACACATTACACTCAATAGCCACAGTATAGCATACTCGAAATGATTCAAACAATGGGCATAGGTTCACACAATAGATGAAAGTGTGCCATTTTACCCAAACCTTTGAGTCATATTATCTTTCTCATATTGCCTAAAAAATCATCTCTGTGAAGTTGGTCATGAAGAATCTTTGACCAACTTTAATTTCATATTATAATAGGTACCTCACATGACAATCGTGATAATTGTCACATAAAGTCACGTGAAGGTGCTTTTTACTATTAAATTTGATCGTAAAGACTATATATACATAACGATCAACCCTATTTAGTTGATTTTTGGGGCTAAGGAAATTACGCAAGATAAGAATTACATTACATCCAGCACGTTGTGCACTTTTATTCTAGCTTAGGGAATATGGGTGCAAATTAATAAAATTTAGGGCAATTGTACAAAAATTGGCCAAAATAGATTTTAGCAGACAAATTTGTCCACTAGACAGTTTAAGGGATAGTATAGTCGTAGTTCTGGAGTGCCAGAAGTAACCTTGGTATAGTAGTATGTGACTTGCAGGAAGCAAGTGTTGAGAAAATAACGCAGTGGCGAGGTTTAGTAGGCCAAACTTACTTGTAAAAATTTAGCACAGAGTAGGTAAAGAGTAAAGTTTAGAACTGTTTAAGGAACAATGATAATTGGTAAACGTTCGTGTACATTATAAACTGTATTTTTCTATTTAAGCCGCTGAGTATCGAGTATGGTAAAAACTTAATAAAACAGAGATCAGCGGAAAGAGTTTTTTTATATCACTTTTAATTTAATTGTTTTTGAATTTTTATTGTTTTGTGGCTATAGTTGTTATTTGTTTGGATGAGTTCGATTAAAGTTAGGGTGAGTTTTAGTAGAATTCTTTAATCATATTGAATTACAAAAGTTTGGTCAGTAATTATTGAATTATTTGGTATAAATTATGATCCGAATTGCAATTCCATATCACCGAAATATGATCTCAGAAATTAAATCATGTGTTCAAAATTACAAATTAATGAAAGGCTAAATTACTGAAACTTTCTCAAACTTACGTAAAATTACGCAAAATTACTGCAAGTTTACATCCCTAAATCTACCATGTCACAATTGATAACAACAGCTAGATCAGCGCGTCAATTTTTTATGCATCAATTGAAATCTATCAATTTAAAGTTTAGAGTTTGCATGGTTAGTTCTAGCATTTGTCATGCTCGTGTGACCAACCATCCGGGTTAAGAATCAGTACACTTTTTACATCGTTTTACAGATACCGTGACTTCCTACAGAAATCGCACGCTTTGCTATTTATTTAGATTGGATTATCGCATATGTAATTACTGTAAACTGCCACATACAATATCCCTCGAATAGTAGACACTTTATTTACTATACCGGGTGCAAATCATGAAATAGATAATAACTAATTACAGTTTTTTTTTTAAATATCTAGATTCCTGTTGTAGATAAAAGATATATACACTCTTTAAATTTTCCTTTTAATGATAAACAATGTTCTATACTCGGGATACGAATACGCCGGTTTACGGGTGAGTCATTTTTCATGAACAAATGATGCAACTTTATTTAGGATCGCCGCCCTTTTATTATAAGTATCGACGGGTTTTAGATTATCCGGTTACACTACATTCAAATGAAATTCCTTCATGCAAAATCAGCACTGCTAACCTGTAGCACACGGCCTCCTAAATTAAGAAAACACTATTAAGAATGGAAATTTTAAATGTCACAAGCTAATAATTTGTGACGTTGTCGCGAGAATATTTATTTGTATGCGGCGAAATATACCTTAACGTATTAACAAGAAAAGTATGAACACCGCATATCTCACCTCATTTTATATGGAAGGTATTTTAAAGTATAAATTAGATTGCACGTAAGGTTTCCCTTCTAAAATTGATATTTCAGACACGACAACAATAGATAATTTATCATTACCTATTCTCATCTTTAATCATTCATTATCTAGCTAATAAATTTAACCTTGATTAAAATGTGGAGTCAAGCAGTAAATTCAAGTAAATTTATTTTTTTTATAATTATATTTATAGTAAAGATTTTTAGAATTGCTGGCTTTGAACCAGATCGCGTAGGGCATGTAGCTGTATTAGATGGAAATCAGATAATTTTTATGGGAGGTGCACGTTTTATTTCACCTGCAAATCCGATTAGGAGTCAAATAAGATTATATAATTTATCTGATGAAGTTTTTACTCTAAGTCTTTCATCACGATTCTCTACTAGTAACCCTCCATATGTAGACCTTTCTGATACTTCTGCACGAATGAAATTTGGGAGTGAGAAAGGTTAGTCATTTTGATATTAAATGTTTAGCTAATATTCTAAAATACTTAATGTGCACGCTTATATTCTTTTATATAATAATTAGGTACTGCTGTAGTTGGAGGAGCTAGTGGAGAAATTGTATATCTCATTGGGGGAATGCAGCAAAATCTCACAAGGCTTAACGAAATTGACAATAATCCAAATATAACTTTGAACCAAACATTACTTATAGAAGAAATAAGTAAAACATACAATATGACGAGTCAATTCGTCTTCTTCTACCAGCCATATGGAAAATCTTGGTCGTATCCATTAGATCAAAAAGGAACACCGGCTCCAAGACGTAGATCTACTTCAACGGTTATAGATTCGAATGGAGTAATATATATATTTGGAGGAAGAGTCCAAGTAGATACAGGGTCATCAATATTCGTTTGCTATAACGATTTGTATACCCTGGATACAGTATTATTATCGTGGAATAAGATTAACGCAGCCAATGCTCCTTCGCCTCGAAGTCATGCAGCTCCGGTATTCCTTCCGAGTGGTAAGATTTTATACATTGGTGGCGTCTCTCAGACTCAACCTGGAATGGATGCTGACTTAATAGACATGAATGAGGTAAAAGTTTTCACCAAATATTAGAAACGAGTATATTGATATTTATATAAACACATACTAATTTGTAATATTTGTTATAGATACCAGTATTTGATACAATTTCTTCGACCTGGTCATATAAAGTATAGTTTGGTTTAGTATTTTTGATAATATTTATTTTGTACCGAATTTCTCGATAACTTATAATGTATTTTTTAGTATGCACGTCAATCGATTCTTATTCAACCTCGATTAGGACATACAGCAACCTTAATGCCAGACAATAATGAAATAATTATAATTGGCGGAAATTCAAGTACGAAATATTCATTCTATTTCTATTTATTGATTTGTTTTCTTTTTGATAATGTAATCCTAATTTTTTTTATTTTTAGATTATCATTACAACTTTACCACCACCACACCAATTTTCTTGTCATTAAATATAGCGAAAGAGCCTTATGAATATTCTGAGCTAATTACTTCCGGAGATCAACCACCTCCATTAGCTATTCATACTGCTAACTTATATCAGAATTATCTTATCATCGCTTTTGGTGATTATTTTAATATTTATTTATAAAATTTATATTTACCTTAAAAATAATAATAATCTTACATTAAATTAATAACAGGCAATATTACTAATAATTCAACACAACCTGTTGAAATAAATTCTCGCATTTATTTACTTGATATTCAATGCAGAACATGGGTAACAACTTTTAAACCTGGTACTTCAGTCTGTAGCAGTGGATCTAGTATTAATATCAGTATTATTATGAATTATGTCCTTGCTAGTATTATTTTTGTTTCATTCGTTGTTTTATGCATTTTATTTAAAAAAAAAAAAGTTAATATTTGTAAGGAGAAAATAGAACATAAGAATGAACCACCTTCGTAGGTGACAGAAAGAAACATCTCATAAATTGATTCACTATCTTTTATAGAGATAGGTAATGTAATAACTTATTACGTAAAAGGTCACTTCACATAGCATGACGATTTGTCATGTTATTATTTGCAATTATATATTAGTAGAAAATCGTAATAAATAATTACCTTGCTATCTCTAATCTTTTATTCATCGGATTATTGCTCCTGAAAAATCTGATTCTACATAATTAGTTCAATAGTAATTTTGATAACACATATTGGTCGGAATTATGCCTTCTATATTTCCAATAATTATTTTATAGTTATGTATTATATTTACGCAAAATTTTTCCATATCAGATATTGTATTATTTTTTTAAAGTTTTTAATAATTGAAACAAAAAACAATCAATATAATTATTCTTTATATATTTATTTGTATATATTTATTTTCTATTAGTGCAATGGATACATAATTGAAACAAAATCAATCAATATAATTATTCTTTATATACTATCACCTAACCCTAACCCTAATTTAGGTCGAGTGCTTAATCTTGTGATGTGATGAGCACGAATATATCACTATTATTGAAACTACCCAATAATTATTTTTAACCAAAATTTCTAATCGGGGAAAGATCTTGTCAAAAAAAGATATCAGAAACATGTCAAGTCGAAAAAATATTCTTTCTGCAATACATCATGTTAGTAAAATGTCTTTTCAAAAATAAGTCCTGTTAAGGAAAGGGGATGTCGAAAACATGGTATGTCGAGGAAAGATTCTGTCAACAAAAAATGCTGTAGGTAAACATTCTGTCAGGAATATAGTGTTAGAAAAATGAGCTGGCGGGGAACTAACTTTCAGGGAATCAAGCAACAATGGGTATGATAGCTAGTGTAGAACCTTTGGTAAACTACTTAAATTGTAAACTTATCTATATAACAAATAATAAAATCTAGCAGCCAAAGCAGGTCACCATAAAATTAAAAAAAAGTGCTTAATTAAGTTTTCTAAAGTTTTATTATTAATACACTAAAAAGTATTTAAGAGCATTGTATCTTGATTCCCCGAAAGCTAGTTACCTGCCAGCTCATTTTACCGACCCCATATCCCTGACAGAATGTTTCACCTACAGCATTTTTTGTTGACAGAATCTTTCCTCGACATACCATGTTTTCAACCTCTCCTTTCCTTGACAGGACATATTTTCGAAAAGACATTTTACTGATATGACGTATTTCAGAAAGAACATTTTTCCGACATTTTTCCAACATGACATGTTTCCGACATCATTTTTCCGACAAGATCTTTCCCGATTAGAATTTCGTTTAAATAGGTAGAGTGATATATTCGTGTTCACCACATCACATAATTAAGCACTCGGCCTAAATTAGGGTTAGGGTTAGGGTTAATAGTGCTAGTAAACAAATGACGTGCTGCATGATTTCACGTGATGTGATGATCACTGGGTTTATCGTTCTTGTCAGAAAAAGTGCATTCAATAAAACTTAGTGTCGGAGAAAAATCAAATCAGAAATATGTCATGTCAGATAAATGTCTTGTCGAAAATATGAGATTTCTAGGAAAGGGGATGTCGAAAACATGGTATATCGAGTAAAGATTCTGTCAACAAAAAGTGCTGTAGGTGAAACATTCTGTCAGGGATATGGGGTCGGTAAAATGAGCTGGAGGGTAACTAACTTTCGGGGAATCATACCAGAATCTTTAAGCATAGGGTAAATGTAGATTATTTATCATATGATTTTATTGGTGCAATGAGATTTATATAGAAAATAAAAATGTGCTAAAAATAAAACTTTTTATGGTTGTTATTAATTAGCCAAAAATTTTATAATATGTAGTACAAAATACTCTTTTATAATAGTAAAATTTTAATAAATATAGTATTTGAAAAAATTATACAGTGGGGGACATAATATTATGGACACTTTTAAAAATTTGTACAAAGATAAATATGTAAGATATGAAGCTAAAAATGAAAATATAAATTTTTCAAATCTATATCTTTTAAATAAAAAAAAGTTTAAAAAATTCTATGCAATAGTTTTTAAAATAATTAAGTTTAAATAAAATTTAGAATTTTATATAAGTATGATTTTCTATATTTTACTATGTTTTAATAGTAATTAGACTTATTAAATATAGTAATATATAAACTTAATTTTTTATCAAATAAACTAGCAATTTTTTTAAATAAAATTATTTAGTATAACAAATTATATATATTCTGAAAATTTATAATTTTTTGAAAAAATTTATTAGATTACTATATATAGTAATAAATTACTATTTTTAGCAGTTTATTATTAATTTTAAATTAAATAATTTATCTTTTATATTTACTAATAGTATTTAACTTAAAATTATTTTAAAATTTCTAAAAATTTAGAATTATATATAATTTGTTATGTTGAACAAATTTCACTTAAAAAAAGTTTTGATTACTTAATAAAAATTAACTTTTAATATATAGCAATTATGACAACTAACTTTTAAAAAATTACTATTTTTATATATATGTAACATTGCACAATATTTTATAGTTTAATTATCTTACAAAGTACTGCATAGAATTTTATGATCTTTTTTTATTTAAAAGATATAGATTTAAAGAATTTATATTTTATTTTTAGCTTTATATCTTACACATTTAGCTTTGTACAAATTTTTAAAAAGTGTCCACAATAATATGTCCCCCACTGTACTTCTATATGTCATAAAGTTTTTTAAGTTGGCTCAAATTTTCTGTAGTCATACAAAAATGATTAATTCTAATAGGTTGAATCTATGTCGTTTACAATCGTGATTGGTTGACCACCTAATTTTATATAATCACAATGTGATCACTATTAAAAATAATCTACATTCACTCTACCCTTAAATTGTCTTTTATATTAAGATATATAACAGCCTTTTAAAAAATATAAAAATAGTATTTTAGTCTTTTTTATTAATAGAAGTGCTTATATTACAATCAACTCTTTTTATTCTGTTCCTCTATATAAAACTATGTTTATTAAGAGTTTGGATTATGTTCTGTTTTGGGAATATCTAATTTTTTTTCTTACTGATTTTGTAAAGAAATTTACACTAATTCTGAATATACAGAATAAATTTTGAAGTTTCTTTAAAGAATAAAAGATTGTGAACTGTATCCGGGTTTACTAGTTTCTTTTATCAGTAATTGTATTACCTGCAGTTTAAAAAATTCTCTTTAAAGAAACAAATACAGCTGAAATACTAAGTATTTTCTTGCTTGTTGAGAAAAAAAAGAAAACATTGCTCTGTGTTTATTCTATTAAGTTATTGTATTAATTTAATAATATCTTTATCTATTATATAATATTTAAAATTTAGATAAGCTATTATAAAGTATTATTTCTTGTTTAATAGATGGTATATCTTCACTTTTATTCAAAATGCTATGGTTATTATTGTAAAAAGAAGAAAAAAAAGAAGTATTAATTTTTGGTAGTTTGTTTTCTTGGATTAGAGCTAAACAACTATATGTATTAAACAAAGTACTAAGGTAGGCATTATTTTTCTTTGTTTAATATGTATTACATAATTCATTTTTTTGAAACTTGGTCTAAAAGGCAGCTGCAAAATATTAGATAAGGGTTTAGATTTAGACCATTTTGATATCATTGATTTGTTAATTTATTTTTTTTCGTTTTATAATCGAGATCTTGCTCTTTATCTTTTATTAAGTTTAATATTTTTTTCTTTTGCAGTCTTGCTGGTATCACTTTCTTGGTAATTTTAATAACCATAGTTGTTTTTTTTTATTTCTACAAATTGTAACCTGACTTCTTCCAGCTTGCTTTTACACCATCCAGAAGCAACCTGTCACACTAACCGCTATAGTGGCCAGATATTTTTGCAGCTGTTTTTACAGACTGCACTGCCACAAGTTCATGTAGCATCTTATAATGTTCAGACTTGGGCCTCATATTACATTTAGTGACTTCAGTTATTTCAAATTGGAGTTCTGGCACAGCCCTCATTGCTATGACTTTGATTGTAGATTACTGCTCATTTTAGAAATTAAGTCCATCGATTGATGTCCCAGGTCCCTGTATCCCATGGTGTTTCAGTTCTCTAATTTAGCCTAGCCTAGCAAGCTTTCTTTAAATTAGTATCACTTGGATTTGAACTGGCAACCTTGCAATTTGAGATCTTGGAGCATAACTGCTTTGCTATTGGACCCAAGGTCATTAAGTTTAATATTATTATATACAAAAGAGAATAATATGTTACAACTATTTAAAAAAAGAAACTTTAACTTTATGATGGCCTTCCGCTACTATCAATCTTTATCCAAGGCCTTACTGTTAGCTGAACAAAGTTAGAGTGGTGACAGATATTACATAATATTTTGGAAGGAGGTAGGGTCTCTGATATCTTATGTTAAATATAGAAGTTCATAGTAGCCAATCAAATTGCTCTTATGTAGGAGGAGGGGGTAGAGGGTATAGTAAAATTATTAGAAAACACAATAAAGAAATTTTACATTCGTTCTGCATGCTGATTGGTTCTTTATTCGTAATTTGTTTGGATAACTCATGGCACATGCATATTTTGACATTCTGACGTAATCTGTACACCTAAACAATTTCGTCCGTTTAATTGATCAGTGTGTGGGAAAACTTATTTTTACATACGATTCATTATGTTAATGTGCTAATAGTGACTACGGGCTAAGCTCATGTTTAAATAGTGTGGGAAAACTTATTTTTGCATACGATTCATTATATTGATACCAGGAACGTAAGTGTTTGGTTTTACTGGCATCTAAATCGAAGGCAAAATCTTAAAGCTGATTGGTGTACATTTTTTTCTCATGATCATTACCTGTTTTATGTAACATAAAATTTCTAATTTTAGAAAGAAGTTAAAGCGAAGTGAAATTTAGTTAGGAGGTTTATATATTTATATCAAGAATGCGGCGGTTTATGCAGCATATAGATCATGATTAACTTTCACTCTAACCCAATCCAACAATTTCATGTATAAAACTTATCGTAAATTGGTCATAAGATGCAAAAATTCGTTCTTTCTTAGTAAATGATAATCTGATGTCATTTGTAATACTTCATTATTATGATCAATGGCTTGCCATTTGAAGTAAAATCGAGTTTAAATTTTAGCCAACTTTTATTTAAAAAATGATTCATAATACCAGTACGATTACATGAAATATGAGAGGGATGGTTCCGTTCAACTTTTTTGATGCACTACGAAAAATCCTTTTTGGTTAGAATAATGATTTTTACTTATTCACGATTACAATATACCAGTATGATCACATGAAATATGTGAAGGGTGGTTTAATTAATGTTTTTGGGCGTTGCCAATGCTGATTTTGCAGGATCCTTTTTTAGTAAAAGTAATGGTTTTCATTTATTCATTTTTGGAAGGAGTCAACATTTTTACGTATACTGTAACGTCATAAGTCGATTATGCAATATTATGCAAACTTAACGTTATTGATTATTAAATTCGAATCTAAATTTATAGTTCATCTATTTAAATGTTTTAATTGATTACCTGCGTATTACGACATTTTAGATGATTCAAAAAATTTATAATAGTAGTTACTACACGACATTCTAGAAATCTGTAACATTTTTGATTGTCTACATGATTGGGGATATATGGCCAGTTTGATTGTAATGGTTTGTCATAGATTATTACTACATTTTTGATTAATAATGTATTGTATCTAAATCGGGTATAGAGTGGTTTGTTTGTAATAGTTTGTCATAGATTATTACTACATTTTTGATTAATAATGTATTGTATCTAAATCGGGTATAGAGTGGGAATCATTTATTGATCATACAATTATCAAATCTGTAATTATCACCTTTAGAGTATCGTAATAAATTTGTAAGTGAATTAATAATCAATATGTGAAAAATTGAGACATCACACTATTGTAACATCTTAACTATGATACGTACATTTAGTACGTTCCTGGTTTTAGCGCGGCTGCATCGCGCAGCTACCCTAATATGTTAATAGTGATGACAGGCTAAGGTTACATTTAGTATTTTTAATTGGTCATCTTCAGAAAACGTGACCGGAGTGAACTTATTTTTACAACGACGAGTGTTAAACTTACCAATTTTATCTATCTACATTACAATTTAATTTTGGATTTGTATACTTTAATGGTTATTGACTGCATAAAAACGTGATCATATTGTGGGGAAATTTTGGTCAGTCGCCACGCAAAGTTAATATTTCGTTTTGCCCCACATGGAATCTGAAAACTTCGTCAGATTTTTTTTTTTTAATTATTATTATTATTATTAGTTTTTTAGTTAGTTATTATTATTAGTAATTATTAATTAGTTAAGAATATATATGATAAAGATCGGAGATCTGCCCCGCACGCTAATTGATCTTTAATCGTGATTTGATTGGATAATTTAGAGTACGTATACATATGTCATTGTGATGTAATCTATATCGACTAAAACAATGCCCATATAGGCATTTTTAATTGGTCATCTTCAGAGAATGTGCCAGTGTGTGGGAAAACTTATTTTTATATATGGTTCGTCATATTAAACTATTAATTTTAGATATAATTTAATTTTGGAGTTGTATACTTTAACGTTTGTATACTTTAACGCTTTTGATTGACTGTATTCAAAAACGTGATCAAATTATGGGTCAGACTATGACGATTCCTATTTTAAAATTGCATTGCGATATTTGGTCGTTTGAATGATTACATTTTCATATTTGTAATCGATAATAATAGGAACTGACTAACTCAGGAGTCCATCTGTTTAGATATTTTTAATTGGTCATCTTCAGAAAACGTGACCAGTGTGTGAGAAAACTTATTTTGCACACGATTCGTCATGATGGCGACAGAGTTAAGTTTACCAATTTTATTTATCTATATTATATAATTTAATTTTGGGTTTGTATACTTGAAAAGAATCATACTAGATTTGTATTTCTTTTTGGACTGTGTCAACAGGTAATTAAGACTGAGGTGATTTTTATTGAAAAGTTAGCAGGATACAAGAGCAGAGTGAGCAATTAACTGGAACAGCAAAGGCCACCTGTGAAAGTAGCAATTGTGATTGCACTAAGGTCACTGTGGGAACATCCAGTGGTTTCCTAATCACTAGCTGGCGAAGAAATAATAGAATCACATGTTCTTTGTCTAGGGTGGGACATGAGAATTTTTTGGTTGAGGTGTTGACCGGATAAATTCTGCTATCCTTGGATTTGATACTAACTTGGATTACGCTAATGCATATGCATAAACAGATGTTGTTCACACATGCATTTGAATTTTCCACGCCGTTTGAACCTTTACAAACATGGCACTTCAAAGACTGTTTCAGTTTACGAACACATGATCTCTACCTCTTTTGCACCAACATTTGTGATTGGCTGCATTGAAATTTATGATAACTACTACATTATGAAATTTGATAGTTTAGTTGTAATTAAACATGACAAATGAGTGGGAGAGGAGACTTATTTTTACACACAAATCATTATATTGATGTATTAACAGTGACAACAGAGTTGAGCTTTCCAATTTGAATAATCAATATATAAATTATGATAATTGTTTAATAAATCACTAGGATGAGTACAAAGTTTAATTCAGTTTGCTTTGACAATCGTATATGTATTATTAACTGTAATCTTTTATCTGTTTGACGAAATAACTGGGGTGAGTATGAAATTTAATTCTATTCATTTTAATTGCTTCTGGAGAATGTATGCATTATTAACCGTAGTTATTTGTCCATTAGATAAAGTCACCTGAGTGAATGTGAAGTCTAATTCTGTTTGCTTAAAAATCATGTTTCAGGAGAATGTATGTATTATTAACTGTAATAATTTATTCATTTGATAAAATTAATGGGGTGAGAACGAATTTTAATTCTGTTCGCTCAATCAGTCATGTTTCAGAAAAATGTGTGTAGTATTAACTGTAATTATTTATCCATTCGATCTGCTCTAAAAATATTTTTTTTACAATGTAATTTGATTTTGAAATGATTTAAATCACACGTTAAAAAATTATTTTTAGTGTGAGCAGAATTATACACTGTAGTATCCTGAACACTCTACTAGGGTGAGTACAAAGTTTAATTCTGTTCGCTTTAATGATCATGCTTCAGGAGAATGTATCTGGTATGTAATATTAACTGTAGCAATTTATCATTCGGTGAAACCACGGGTTGAGTACAAGTTTAATTCTGTTTGCTTAAATGATTGTGTTTCAAGAGAATGTGTGTAATATTAACTGTAATTATTTATTGTTCGATGAAATCTCAGGGGTGAGTACAAAGATTAATTTTGTTAATTTTAGTAATCGTGTTTCTCGACCGTAATTATTATCACAGCTAATGCTGAAAACAGCTGATGCTAAATTTGACCTATTTTGTTATGAAATTTTAAATACTTTTGGGGTGTTTTTCGGTTTTGTCTTATAGAGTTAGGGTAAGATTTGGAGAAAATTTGATATTTTTGTATTTAAAGAGTATGTGTAGATTTAGCAGAGCTTATAGTTTCAAATCAAGACCCCAAATTTCAGCATCAGCTGCAGCAGTCATTTATCTGTTCGATGAATCACTAGGGTGAGTACAAAATTTAATTCTATTCGCTTAAACAGTCATGTTTCAAGAAAATGTATATATTATTAATTGTAATTATTTATCCGTTTGATGAAATTACTGGGTGAGTGCAAAGTTAAATTCTGTCATTTGATGAGTACAAAGTTTAATTTAGTTCGCTTTGACAATCATTTATGTATTATTAACTGTAACCTTTTATCCGTTCGATGAAATCACCGAGGTGAGTACGAAATTTAATTCTGTTCGTTTTAATGATTTTGCTTCAGGAAAATGTATGCATTACTAACTGTAATCACTTATCCGTTAGATAAAGTCACCTGAGTGAATATGAATTCTAATTCTGTTTACTTAACAATTGTGTTCCAGGAGAATGTATGTATTATTAACTGTAATAATTTATCCATTTGATGAAATCACCAAGGTAAGATGAAGTTTAATTCTGTTCGCACAATCGATCATGTTTCATAAAAATGTGTATAGTATTAACCGTAATTATTTATCTGTTCGATGTCTGCTCACTCAAAAATAATTTTTTTTTTATATTGTAATTTGATTTTGAAAATAATTTAAATCACATGTTTCTTACAAGAACAATATAAAAAAATTATTTTTAGTGTGAGCAGAATTATGCACTGCAGCACCTTGGACACTCTACTAAGGCAAGTACAAAGTTTAATTCTGTTCACTTTAATAATCATTTTCAGGAGAATTATGTAATATTAACTGTAGTAATTTATCCATTCGATGAAATCATAGATGAGTGCAAAGTTTAATTCTGTTTGCTTAAATGATTGTTTTTCAGAAGAGTGTGTGTAATATTAAGTGTAATCATTTATTGTTCGATGAAGTCATCGAGGTAAGTACAAAGATTAATTCTGTTAGCTTTAATGATTACATTTCAGGAGAATAAACCATCACCATTGTCACAGCTAAACAACCAATGCTGAAATTTTGACCTATTTTGATATGAAATTATAAATTTTTTGGGGGTGTTTTTTCTCAGTTTTGTCTTAAAGGGTTAGAGTAAGGTTTGGAGTTAGATTTGATATTTAAAAAGTATGCGTGGATTTTAGCAAACTTTATAGTTTCAAATCGAGACTCCAAATTTCAGCATCAGCATTTATTCATTCGATGAAATCACTAGGGTGAGTACAAAATTTAATTCTGTTCGCTTAAACAGTCATGTTTCAGGAGAATAGATGTATTATTAATCGTAATTATTTATCTGTTCGATGAAATCATCAGGGTGAGTACAAAGTTAAGTTCTGTCATTTTAATAATCGTGTTCGGAATATATGTATTATTAACCATAATCAATTATCTTTTCAGTGAAGTCACCAGAGTGAGAACAAAGTTTATTTTGTTCACTTAATGATTGGTTTTAGAAAAATGCATGTATTATTAACTGTAATCATTTAATCATTCAATAATTAACAGTATGAGTATTAATTTTAATCCTGCTTGCTTAAAAATAGAAATTATGATAACTCTAATACTAACTCAACCTTAACTACAGCACATACTGCATTAGAAAATAAGATCTGTAACAGAATTCTACACAGTAAATTATAATAATCTAATACAACCAATTCAACTTTAATTAAGTATTCTATAACTAAAGTAGTGAGTAAGTTCTGTGATAAAAATATCTATACAAAATCTCAATAATTATGATACTAACTCTAACTACAGTGTATACTGAATTAAGATAGAAATAATAATTCTAATGCAACAAACTCAACCTTAACTACATACTGTAGTCACCAATTAGTGAGAAGTTCTATAATAGAATTTTTACATCAAATTATGGTATTAATTATGATAATATAATATCAACCCAACATTAACCACTAAGTATACCACATTAGTAAATTCAAAACAAAATTATATATGCAATACAATCAAATTAATTATATATTATAATATTGCAATAAATGATAAGTTCTGAATTTTTAATGGTAATATAATAATCTAAAAAAAAAACAAAAAAAACAAATAAGATGGGTAGTGCGAAGCACCACCCATCGAACTAGCATTATATAATATATATCACCATCCTTATTATAATAGCTCGTCAGACTTGCAAAATAACAATTGTTAATATCAATAACCTTGTCCAGTTTAACTAGCCAGGTTCCAGTATGTTAAATAAAAAGCAGTTATATGATTCAGACTGCTTAAAACAAAGCTTCTAGAATCTTTGTCTAGTGGTTTCCTATAAGTCTTACACGTCCTTATACATTACTTGTTTCCAAGCCACTCATGATGTTTGTATCCAATACAGTAGGTGTCTTTCCTTTTTGGGGGAACTATTAAAGCCAGATTCGATCACGTGACTAACCAACCGTTGACCTTACTGCCAGAGGTTCAATTGAGTAACTAATGGACTATTGGTTACTGCTGATTCCCTTTAGATTCTGAAGATATATATATATTTTTTAATAAAATATTCAACATCATAGTGAGGTAATAATAATTAACCTTTTTTTTTGTATTTTTTTTTTTTTTTTTTGCGGTTTACAACTGAGACCTTGTCTTGATTCTTTATTAAGCTATATGGACATAATATTTGTTACATGAATGTGGATACAACTAGCCACACGTGTACTTTTTGTGCCTAATTTAAGTGGTCCGCCCGAAGGTTCCACACTAGCTGCCATACCTACAACCCAACTACAAAAGTTGCCTATTTAAACCCTCTGGTTCACGGTCCTTTTATTACTACCTGACTCACCGACGTTTATGCGGATATTGTGGGGCCCCAACCTAATTTTTATGAATATTCAACTCGGACTACTTTATCTGCGGCCTAGAGTTGCTAGATAAGACATAAGTCCTACCAGCTTATTTTGTCCAAGTTTTAACCCCAGACTTTCCATACCCTCCTAACCAGACTGGCCAAGATCTGCCGGAAAATGCTGCCAGGAGTTTGTGACATGGCCTTCACTATGTCTCGTGACTTCGGTTACCCAAATCGCAAATCCAAACTAACAAGTTCAGCCTGCAGAGTTTGTTACACCAATTATTAAAATTCGCGTTCGCCATCCACAGGACTTGAACCGGCAATTTTTCGATTTGTGACCTCGGAGCATAACCGCTATGCTATCGGACCCGAGGTCTTATTAATTTTTTTTTAAAAAAAAGGCATTTATATTTTTTAAAAATTTATTTGTTTAGAACGGTATCTAAACAAAATTTTAGCTTCTGAATAAATTCGGCCTTTTCATTTTTATTGCCACTCTCTTCGATGCTTCAATACTCATTGTGTGTCCTCTTCATTAACTCATTTACTGTAAGTTTTCAATTTTTTGCTGCTTTTTGGATTTCGTCTTTTTCAAAAAACTCAAAACTTGCTAACTCACAATGTTCATAAACTTCAAATCCTCCTTCATCAAACATTTGGTAAACTAGTCTCTAAGATTCAGCCATCAGCAATTTTATGGGACCGTACATTTGCTCGTGAAAAATATGTTTGCAAGAGAGTATATATTTGCGAAAAAAAGGCAGTAGCATTCAAGCAAAATCAATCTGGTAATTCTTTACCTTTCTCTATTCTATTGTTAACAGCAAAAATTTCATTAACTATTAGCTTTTGGATTGGAAAGGAAATTTATGAATTTCCTTGAGGATATCATCGTCAACACCAATGACAGAAATTTTTTTAACGCGAAACTCAAACATAATGTAATCTGAATTTGAATATCTTTTCAAATCAAATAACAATCTTATTACACGCACCAATTAGGCCGTATATAGGTGAGGTTGTTCTCTTTAATTCGCTGTGATATGACTCTAAAGCATTTGTTGATGTTACTTGCAAAAGTAACGGAGAATGCTGACGGGCCCAAAGGGCCCATTGGCAAGTATTCTTTGAATAATATTTCGTAATGTATTGTAATAAGGGAAAGATTACATTCATTAATTGCTTTTTGAACGAACATTTTACAACCAATTTTCGTTTACTTATTTATGGCTTGGATCATCTTGCTTCGGGTTTCCGATTCATAGATTTTATTCATCCATGCCCACATAACGTGTACAGTGCAAAAAATAATATCGCATTCCTGTTCACCTTTTTGAAGACCTGGAAAGCCACTGCGATACTTTTGGCTTCTATACTACTTTGATCTGCTAAAAAATAACGTGGTTTCCACGAACTACAAGTTGCCTAATTATAATCAATATTTCTGCAATGGTTTCGCTATTTTTTTTGCTAACAAAAAAATGTCCTCTGACATCTCAGTATCCATATTCATCTCGAACGTACAGCGTAAACAAACACCAATCATGCCGATTCGTTTTATATATGGAATTTATGAAAGTTAGCTATCCATGCCATTGAAGTTTTTCAAGCTGTCTTGAATGTACAAAAGCAAAACTGTAAGATTTGTGAATTTTGTACAATTTGACTTGATTCCTTCTTTCTTTAAAAATAAAATTGCATCTTGGATATCTTATGCTAGTTCAGAAGCACCAATAAGATAGGTATTTTCTGGTCCATGGACTTTATACTTTATATTCGTGACCTCTCTTTATTTCAAGTCCTTTATGCTCATACTAAGATCCAGCTTTTCAGATGCATACTCTTTAACTGTACTAACTATTGATAGTGCAGGATAATTTTTCACTGCTTCCTTTTTTACTAAAACCCTAACGGCTTGTAGGGGTATTAGTCGATCTAAATTTATCGACCGGCTAAGCCGATTTTATAAAAATCGGCTAAGTTGGCTTAGTCGGCTAAATATAAAAGTCTTTTTTTTTTTTAAATTAATTATTTAATTATTTATTTATTTAATAAAATGACATAGTATGTTAATTCATGTACCCGATATGTATAGTATATATCGTGAAAGTTTTTATAGTATGAGTATTAATCATATTAGTTTATGGTCCAGATTACAAAGACGACAACTTTTATATATCGATATTATTAATTTTTATTATTATTATTAACAATAAAAAAAATTACAAATTGTAAAAAAAAAATGTATATATAAATTTGATTAAATTACATATATCATATTCCTAAAACCAATATGGTTTAAACCTATCCAAAACTTGCAAATTTTGGGGTTTTTCATGACTTAAAATAGAATTTCGAATTGTACCATTTTTCAATAAAAAAATAAGCTATCTTAAATCTTATTTAACCGGTTTATCCCAACTGATAGGATTATAACTGTCGAGAATTTTGTCAGTATCTCTAACCTTCATAACTACAAGATGTGTTTGCTTATTACATAATCCCCAAAACGAATCTTTGGTAAAACTATTTCTAGAAGTGAAGTGACGACTCCAAAACAACGTGAATCTGACAATTATTAGAAAATTGAATAAGGTTGGTAAGATCTAATAACTTTTCAAAAGTGCAACAGTAGAAATACAGAAAAAATAAAAAAAGCCTAATCATATTTATGATGATCAGGTTACACAATATATAAATTCAATAAAAAAATAAAAAAAATTTAAATAAGAAAAAAATTAATTAAAATTATAGTTAAAAAAAATTATTTTAAAATAAAAAATAAATTATAATGATAAAACGATTAAAAAAATAAATTAATTTTAAAATAAAAAAAAATTAAATAATTAAAAAAATACGATATAAAAAAAAACTGGTTTAAAAAAAAATAAAAATAAATTTTTTTTATCTACTGTACGAACGTAGAGGAAATTCTAATATCTAGATAATTTAAAATCTGATTGCTTTATAAAATTTGATTGTATATCTGATATCTATGAGCTTGCCAGAGCAGCCACTAAGTTGTCGCAGCATATAAGTTGATTGATTAATTGATTTATTTGATACTGCATTGATCATTAAGTGGTTCGTAAATTACGGTAAGTTAATAGTACTATATATTATCCATTGTATGAGAATTGTTTAACCAAACATCGATTTAACAAGTTTTTGTCTCGATTGAAGTGCATGACGATCAATATTAAAAAATGCTTTTTTTTATTATTGTCTTTCGGAATTGCACTAACTAATTATATGAAGATAGATACGAACGTCGATTGAGGAAAATTTTAATGTCTAGATAATTTAAACCCTTATATCCAATATCTATGCCCTGTATTTGTTATTTACTGTACGAACGTAGATAGATATGAATGTCGATTGAGGACCTTATTGCTTATAAAATTTGATTGTATATCCGATATCTATGAGATTGCCAGAGCAGCCACTTCAAAGATCACTAACAATTGACATCACTATCGAGTTGTCGCAGCATATAAATTGATTGATTAATTGATTGATTTGATGCTGCAGCAATGACATTGATCATTGAGTGGTTTTAGAAAGTTCGTATTAATCAGGGTTGGGCAAGATACATATCCAGTGATTTTTCATTGGACATTGGACATTTCCAAATTGTCCTATGTAATTTCCAGAGTCCGATGTGGCTCAGCTTCAGTTGTGATTAAACAGTATCCAGAGATATTACATAGGACAATTAGGACAATTGTCCATTGTCCAATGCTATGTCCAATCATAATTTACTAGCATAAATTTTAAATATGGCCAATTTGAGTAAAATGATAGAAGGTCTCATAAATTCTAATCGTTTTATTAACTAACTATATGATTTGAAACAATAGTATAAATAAGTAATCACCTGTAATTGTCTATTTATGAAGACTAGTCGGGCCAATTTTAAAGACTATTAAACAAATGACCATATGATCATCAAAAGACTGGTTCTAATTTGGTGTTTTTAAGACAAATTCATCTCTATTTCTATCTTATCAGTTGAACCAAAACTAATCTGATCCATTTAAAACTTTTCGTCTAAAATTTATATAAATTTAAACCAAATGGTCAGTTAATTTTTTTTTTTTAACATAATAAGCATAAGCTTGGATTTACCCATGTAAAAATCAAATAAAAATGTAAAAAAAATTAATAAAAAAATGCCTAGGCTAAATTTAACCTTTGCTAGGGGTGTTAAAATGCTCTTTAGTCGACTTTGAGTTGTCTCTTTAAAGTCAACTTCTAAGAATTTGCATGTGCATATACATATCACGTATTGTATTAAAACAATGCTCTTAATGATTTAAATTGTCTCTAACATATGACTCTAAGTTAAAATCAACTAAGTCAACTCCCAAGGCTGTTTCAAGTCGGCTTAAGTTTTTAACACCCTATCTAAGCAAATTCTAGTATTATTAGCCAAGTCACGAATTTTACAATAATAGTATATGCATACCCAGTATTTATTTATCCATATTTAGTTTATTATGTATTATTCAAAAATGGAATCGTTGGTGGCTTGAATATTTAAAGATGAATCGAGGTTTAATTAATTAATCTAAAAAGATCTGTAAAAAAAAATAAAACCCCCTGCATACATACGCTGCTATGATATGACCTAAGAGAAATGAGAAATGCATGTGATATTTCAAATGGGTTAATCTAATAAAGCAAAATAATTAGATTCCGGTTGATAGAAACTAACAATAAGAAAAAAAATCAAAAAAAATCACATTCACAAGTAAATTTATATCAATAAAGTTAAGATCTTGAACAAGGCTGTGTAAATACTCATGAAAAAGGTGTTTAGAAGCCAATTCGAATCTAATTTGATTAATACAAGGAAAAGATTAAAAAAAAAAAAAATAAATTGATTAATAATAGAATGTTTTATTTATTGTTCATAAAAATTATAAAAGTAGTTAAATAACTTATCTGTTGGTTAATGTCGACTTGATAAATTCTCTATAAGGTCATAATAAATCTTACTGTTAAATTTCTTATAATATTGCATTTTGTCCGGTCGATTTTATATCATATAAGTCGTGCGCATTAAGAAAAAACTTTCTTCAACAAAAGACTGCCATAGATCCAGCTACAGATTTGTTGTTAATACTAGCTTCAAAATCAAATACTAGGTAATGTAATGATTTTTATACTCTTGCCTAATTCTTAATTGAATTCATCCAATACATTAATTTTTAGTAGATATTATGCAACGTAAAGGAGGAAAACCACCACATAAGCTTACCGAATACTTCTATATTTTATCTGAGATGGCAAATAAAAGTAATCGAAAATGCATCTGTCGCGCCTGCATGGAAGCAGTAGGAAAAGAAATCGCTTTACAAGATGATAGTATGAAAATTACAAATACTAAACGTTATTGTGCTAATCATCTTAAAGACTGTCCTTATTTTGCCGCAAAGTTTTCATCTGAACAAATACAAAATATTCTTAGTTTGGCTGTGCCTTCAACATCAAAAAAGCATTCAATAATGTCTTGTACAGATGATGATGATGATGACGATGATGAAACCGATTCATCAATCTACTCTTCTACTTCATTAACAGTTACAAAAAAACAAGCAACATTACCTCAATACATTGGCCGTCCACTTAGTGCATCTGAAGTTCCCAAATTTGAACGTCTTATACTTCGGGCTACAGTCTCAGCTGGGTTTGCATTTCGCTGGGTTGAAAACCCTGAAATTAAAGAATTATTTAATTTTGTTTCTCCATACCTAAAATTACCTGATCGAAAAGCACTTAGTAATCGCATTTTAATGAGTGCAACAAATGAAGTTCAAACAACAATCAAAGAGCTTGCTTGCCAGGATAAAATCGGCATTACAATTGCTTTTGATGGCTGGCGCAATGTTACAAATCAAGAATTAATGGGTGTAGTGTTTATCACATCTTCAGGAGAAACTTTAATTTGGAGAGCAGATGATATTAGTATTGAGAGACAACGGACAGAAGAAGTAATTGCTCGAATTCGTATGCTTTTTGAAGAGACCAAAGAATTAAATGTTAGAGCAAATTGCCTTGTTACAGATTCGGCTGGATCATATGCTGCAGCTCGTCGTATTTTGAGACGTGAAATGCGTAACAAGGTGTTCATACCTTGTTTCGCACATCAAGTAAATTGTTGTGTCGGAGAGATATTCAAAGAATCTGTAGAATTTAAAAATGCAAGTAAACGTGCACTTCGTATTGTTAATTTTTTTCATCATTCAGTATATTTTACTGCTAAACTTCGAGACGAACAAATGAATGTTTTAAAAAAATACATTAATTTGATCACACCAAGTATAACAAGATGGAATAGTTATTTTGAATGCTTCGATAGCATTCTTAAAAACAAGCATCCTTTAAAAGTAAGTTATTTTATTACAATTTAAAATTCAAAATTTTAAAGTTGTAATATATATATTTTTTTTAGACTCTCGTTACCAAAGATGACGCAGCCTCGGATGATGAATTAAAACTTCCAGCTGATGTTAAAGCTGCCATTAACCGTGATTCTTTTTGGAACTCGCTTGTAGCATTACATGAAATACTTCATCCTTTTTGTGGTGCACTTGATATTATGCAACGTGATAAAGCTCGTCTTCATAATGTTTTACATACCTTTGGTTATTTCATGCAAATATTCAAAGGTCTTGAAATATCATCATTTCAAACAAAAATGATTGCACGACTTGAAAAAAGATGGGCTACATGGGAGCAACCATTACTTCTTCTTTCATTCGTTCTTCACCCTTTATATCGACTTAATTATTTTAATCAAGCACAATTATATATTAATTACACTCACATGGGAGCATGGTTATCATATTACTACAAAACTTGGTTTGAAGTTGACCCAAACTACTTACTTTATGAACTCGAACTTTACAGACAGCAAAAGTATCCTTTTATTGAAAAAACCTTTAGACAATTTAAAGGAGACATTCTTCTTTGGTGGTCACATAATTCTGGTGCAGCACCTGAATTGAGTCGCATTGCATGTCAATTATTTGGCATATGTATTACAACTGCCTCTGTGGAACGACTTTTTTCTACTATGGGCTTTTTACATTCACCATTGCGGGGTAATCTAAAAGTAAGTTCTATTTTGAAATATAAAATTTTATTTTATTAATTTTGTTTAATTATAGGATGAGAAAGTAGTTGCAATGAGTCAACTTCGTGCTGAAATCTTACGAGTTCATAAAAAAAAATCCAAATCCAATTATATTCAATCAAATCATGCTTCTTCTACTGCCCCTTCTACTACTATCTCCGTTTCTTCATCATTATCTGACCAAGTACCTGAAAGAACCAATGCAAATGAAGATATTACTTCAGAAGGCGATTGGGATCTTGTAATTAATGAATGGGAAGAATTACTAATTGACGAAGAACTGGAAGAAGAACGGGACGACCTTGATGACACTGAAATGGATTTTCTTGATACAGAAATTCACCCCGCTGAAAATCAAGCTGCTAAATGGAAATTGTATGAATTGTTTTCACCCAATTTACCTTTTCCATTTAACATTTGAACTGATCTGCAAGTCATGTGGTTATAATCTTCGATAATTTTATTTTTTTTTATAAAAAAAAATTAAAAGTAACTTAGCTGTCATATATAAATCGATGGCTAATTCAGAACATTTTTATATGCTTTTGTTAAATAAAGCTCATATTCTTGTAACAAACCAGTCTATACATAACTATTGAATAATAAATTAATTTGGTCAGCAACGGAAAAATTTGCATGCCGTGTAAAGTTGCAGAATATAAATAGTCGAAAATAAAGAAATAGCAGTTAGAAATTATAAATAAATATGGTCGTAAGAGTATGCGATCAAATGTTATTTAAATTTTATATCGACTTTGATTATCATTGTACACCTGATCTAAGCACGTGTATTCAATTAATCATTGGCAGCAAATCATATGTCTGTCCAATGTTTATTGCTTTTGATTGGACAATTCGGACACCTGAATTCGGACAGAATTCCATTGTCCAAATTCCATTTGTGCCAACCCTGGTATTAACCGTACTATATTTATCCGTTGTATGAGAATTGTTTAACCAAACATCGCTTTAACAGGTTTTTGTCTCGATTGAAGTGCATGATGATCAATATTAAAAAATGCTTTTTTTTTTATTATTGTCTTTCAGAATTGCACTAATAAACATAGGAATGACTCCCAAAATTGTAATTTCAATTTTTGATCAGATTAAGCTTAAATTCTGGCTATTATTCAAGCAATGTCACTAGACAATATTTTACGTTTATACGTTTATAATCCGTTCCTGGTTTAGCGTGACATGTCTCACAGCTACTTATTAATTTGATACTGAAATCATATCATGCATTTCTGTAAAGGGCTAAATACTAATTAAAAATTTACGATTTTCAGGTAGGTTAGTCTAAATCGGGTCTTTAGTCAACTAAGCTGACTTTTTGAAAAATTGACTGACTTAGTTGGTTAAGTTGACTAAGCGACTAACTCTGAGTCAACTAATATCCCTAGGTGCAGCGCAGGTAGAGATCATCATCAAATTCCAAATTGAAGTGCGGGGTATGATATAAAATCAATTTCCGCAAATAGTAAGTATAGAGCAAATTCAATACAGGATAAGGCAAGTACAAATAGAAAGGGAGTGGCTCTAACAATTATGCTGCAAGTAGTATTAGGATCCATTTGACTAAACATCTGGATGATCCAATATCCGGATATCCAATATGACTCACAGATAGTATATCTGAATAACAGAAAAATCCTGATAATCATCCGGATGACCATCTGAATGATTCTATAATTACATGCCTCATGTCTCCAACTAATACAATACTCAAAAGTTTTTACCTTCCTAAATGCTATAACATACAGTCCATCACAATGCATAGATAAAGGTTTGATGGTATTATGTAATTTAGGATCAAATATGGAGTGTCTTCAATTAAAAGGGCCCGTTTTTACATATATTTTATTTTGAGATATTTGAGTTTAATTATTTGTTTTGATTTTCGGACTGATCCGGGATCAATCAAATTTCACGATATTGATTGGTTAAAGACGGCAGGTGACTATCAGGTAAACTCGTGACGTGTTGGCTCTACGCAGCCTCATGTAATTTTTCTTTTTATATTATCTTGATTTTTTATTATGTAATTCGACTTTCATTTATAATTAAAAAAAGTCAATCATGTCAAAATTTATATGAATTTAACGAAAACTCATTTTTTAAAAAAATGTAAAAATGGGCCCTTTTAATTGAAGACACCCCATATTATAAAACTACATACCAGATACGCATATCTCTAGTTGAATACAGAATTATGATATTTTTGAAGCACCTTTGCTAGCAAATAATTAAAAAAATCTAGTTAGTCTAAAAATTAGAGAATGCTTTAGTGTTAGTAGATCAGGACCCCGAAATATACATAAATAGGTCAGGTATGTGTTTGCTTATTTTTGAGATTTTTTATACAGATCTTTTTTATTTATAGTAATTCTTTTCTTATTTTTGAAGTTTTTTGCAGATCTTTCCTTTTTTAGTAACCTATATTAACCTAACCTATCTATATATATTTCAGGGTCCTAGTAGATCTACAAGCTAAAAACTTGTCACTTTTAGGAAAACCAAGCTTTTTTGATAAATATTTGCAATTGTGTCAAAGGTTCATATATTATTGGGATTATCCGAACTTAAGTAAATAATTTTAGCTTCAGTAAGTTGCAAATAACCCTTGAATCTAACATGCGATCCACTTTAGATTAGCTAAAAAATTAACAACAGTGCATAAGAAAATAGAACTAATTGAATTATTCTTTTTAGCATAAGGCATATGGTATTCTAACAAGTACTTTAATTGATATCAGTGGCATAAATTGTTAAAGACTTCAGATGTGATGCCATAATCTGAGAAAGTGGCACATATCATGGAAAGTCTATCATGGTTCTTATTGTAACTATTAAGGTGGGAGATTAACTGATATAACTCTAATAGTTACTAGGAGATAAGTTTGGATTTACTTGAATAAAGGTCTCTTCAGTATTACACTAGCTTACTTCTTTTATTTTTCTTAAGTAAAATCGAAGGGAACTGCTCTACATGTATCAATCTTTATTGAAGTCAAATTCATTCGTTTATATACATGTACATTTGGATTTAATATATGACACATTAACGTGTTACTTAGCACAACACGTTAACGTGCTATCTAACATCCGACGTGCTATTAATCATGATACTGCTAAGCCTAATATGTTGACGTGCTATCTAGGATTTATATTTCCTATCCCTTAACATGCATACGTGCTAACATGTTAACGTGTTATAAAGATATTACAAAAGGGCAATTATATATTAATCATCAAGTTTACACATATTTCGGAAATGAAAGTTATCTATACTTAAATAAGGAAAGATCTATATACAAATATATAGAGGTAAGCTAATCGGCAAATTCAAATCTCTAGTGTGACACTATGATTCCAATATTCTTTTTCAATCAGAGATATACACATGTAGTCTTATAATATTTATATTAATCGCCTGATCTTAAACGTATCGGTATTTATATCATTATTTCGAAATCGCACATAACCGGCCTAAAATTATTATGCCAATTTTTTATCAGATGCCCAGGATTATGATAATAGCTGTAATGATTACGATGATGTTATAATATCATTACTCCTATATCCGGATATATCTGGATAGATATCTGGATTCTAACATTATATTTTTAAAGGATATCCGGATGATTATTTTTTTGTAGCGGATGTCAATTCAGATATCCTAATTGACATCCAGATCCCAACACTATATAACTTATAGTCTAAATTAAGGTTAGAGTTAAGTATATTTTAGTAATGCCAGTTTTGTTGCGCCTGAAATGTTGTGCCTTCTTACTTTAAATTAAAGTAAGAAGGGCACAACATTTCAGGCACAACACAATCAGCATTATTAAAATACACTTAACTCCAACCTTAATTTAGGCTGTATTGTGCCCATAAGTCATGTAAATGTTATGCCTGTAGTTTTTACTAATAAATGAATATATTTTTATTTTTTACCTCTATTAAATCACATTATTTATTTTTAATATAGGCTATGATTATATAGAGGTAACCTTTGTAAAGTTACACTTCTTTATAATCACCAAAGTGGTATGTGCCCAACTGTGTGATTATATGGGAGGACGACTATAGCTGGTTCTGTTTCTAGCATAGTGGGACTTGCATTGGAGAATGTTTCTTTTGGCTGAGTTTGTTTGTGTGAAAATGGTAGAAAGTTAATGAATGAGGAGAAGCTGCTTGAAGACATAGTTTCTAGTACGGGTTTGCATGAGGAGGTGTTTTGGTTTGGGGTTTTTTGTGTTTTTACTTAAAACTAAGGTGACAAAATGTTTTTTGTTATCTAATATTGAGTGGTCCTTAGGACCGTTGTTGCTGGACGGCGAAAAAACTGACTTGTTGTCTATTTTTGAGTTAATCACTTTTATTTGAGTGAATTTAGACTTTTTGTAGAAAATGCACCTTTTTTAGGTCAATATTTGGGTGGTGCTGAACAATTTTACTTAGGGGCCGAGTATCAAGTTACTTAGTAAAATTTCAGGATATTGTCGCGGAAAAATTTTTTCTTTTGTTTTAGTTTTGGTAATAGGGATCTATGGGAAGAGTTGGTATATTTTGGTTAATAAATATATTGCCTATCTGTTTAAATTAAAGATTAAATAAAAATTATTAATAAAATCAGAAATATATCTTCTATTAATATATATAATCAGAAATATATCAGAAAATGAAAATAGAAAATTAAATCAATCAACCAAATATCAACTTAAATTTAGTTTAAAAAATAAATTACTAGAATTGGTAATATATCTTTACATAATATTTAATATCATAAATATATCAGTATCTAGTATATATCATAATGTATTAGTTAAATTAAAGATTAATAAAGATAATTAATAAAATTAAAAATATATCTTCTTAATGTATATAATCAGAAAGGGAAAATAAATTTGTCGCACCTGTGACATGTCGCACCCTGCTTCGACCAATCAAATCGCACGATTTTATAGACAAAAAACTTTATTTTTTAAAAATTTAAAATTTTACTTAATAAAGTGTAAAATATATATAAAATAGCACGTCATATAATGTAAAATTTTATTATGAAGTTTACCACAGGGGCAAATGCCCTCCAATAGGTGTTTGGCTAAAGCCTCAGGGTACTTTCACAGCGAATTACTCGTGAAAGGGTATATTGAGAGGAACATTGAACATGGGTAGAAGCCAGAGAGTTTAAATAGGCAATCCCCTAGCTGGGTTGCAGGTATGGCATCTAGTGTAGAACCTTCGGGCGGACTGCTTAAATTAGACAACCAAAGTTGTACGTGTGGCTAGTTGTACTCTCGTTATACAAATGTAATATGTGGCACAGTCATATTGACCAGGCCAACCCGTTTGGATCAATAAAGTGCTAGGGTACCTAAGTGGTCACCTTAATATTAAAAAAAAAAAAATTTATTATGAACAATATTTTCTAAGTCATAAAGATCGATTGTTTTAGTAAAAAAACGGTTTATAAGAAAAATCAAAAATTTCCAAAGTTAGCACATATAAAACATTTTTTTACTAAAACAATCTACCATTTTAACTTAGAAAAACTTGTTTATCGTAAAATTAAACATGTAATACTTAAACATAAATATAGATTATATTAGTAAATAAAAAAGTTTTATATGTGCTAATGATCAAATTTTTTGATTTTTCTTATAAAACATTATTTTTTACTAAGACAATCTATCTTATGACTTAAAAAAGTTGTTCAAAATAAAATTTTACATTATATGCTTTGATATCACTTATTTATTTTTACATTTTACTAGTAAAATTTTTAATTTTAAAACTTAAAACTTTTGTCTACAAAATCGTGCAATTTGATTGGATGGAAGCAGGGGGGTGCGACATGTTGCGGGTGCAACAAAAAATATACCAGAAAACAAAAATAAAAAATAAATCAATCAACCAAATATTGGTTTAAAAATAAATTAAGGGAATTGCTATTCGCACTATGGATTTTTGCTATTCGCATTATGGTTACACAAGCTTTTCTATTTTTAGAATTTATGCACTTGTATTACACAAAGGCCCGGTACATTGTTTTTGCAAAAATAATTTTTGGTTACATGCCACTAATATTATGTAACATTATACAAGTCTAATTTTGGTAACCTAACCTGGGTCGGCCAGTATTATGCTTAATGCTGGTGGGACTATCATGATAATGCTCCCGGCGGAGTTTGACATAATTCCGGCCCACTCTAACTCTAAATCTAGCTAATCACTATATATATACTAAATGCATATGTTCTAAATTTAGGGTTAGGGTGGGCCGGAATTATGTTTAACCCCGCCGAGGGCATTATCATGATAGTGCCCACTAGCATTAAGCTTAATGCTGAATGATCCAGGGCTAGGTTGCCAAAATTAGACTTGTGTAATGTTATACAACATTAACAATGTGTAACCAAAAATTATTTTTGCAAAAACAATGTCTGATCCTTTGTATAACATAAGTGCATATATTATTTTGAATTCTAAAAATAGTAACTCTTGTGTAACTACAGTGCAAATAGCAAAAATCCATAATGCAAATAGCAATTCTATAAATTAATAGAATCGGTAATATATCATTAAGTATAATATCACTAATTTATTATTATATATTAACATAAAATAATAAAATATCAGCAGTTTAACTACTTAGTATTATATCTTCTCATAATGTAGTTGTTCATAGTGATTTAAGCCGGCTAAGGCAGTCACAGCTAAGCCGGCTTAGCCGGCTAAGCCAGCTGATGTAATGTGATTGGCTGGTTAATGCGGCTAAAGTTAACTATTATCAGAATCCAGTAAATTCTGAAAAGGAACATAAAGTCGGGTCATATATCTCAAAATATAAAATAGTTAGCCGTTAGCCAGCTGCTTAGCTGATAATTTAGTCAGCTGGCTAAGCCAGCTGACTAAAACTATATAGCTTAAATCACTAGTTGTTCACTAGAATATTGGTTTATATCATAAGCTGATATTTAGTTGTTATATAAACCTTAATGATATTAGTCTTTTATTGGTTTATATTTTAAAAAATTAAAATACCAACAAGATATTGGTCATATATTTATTATTAATAAATGCAATCTATGCTTACCTCCTAAATTAATGTGAATAAAATGAAATTAAAAAGTACAATTATGAATATTGAATAATTTATTTAAAATACTTTGATTAATAAAGGTTCTTATACTCATCCACTAAGTTAATACAAATAAAATAAAATTAAATAGAATTAAAGGACTTAATTAGGCATTGCACACTGTGATGTGCTTGTATATCGCACCCCAACTATCTACCAATTAAATTTGAAGATCAGGTGTAACGTGAAAATTTTCTTTGTATAATAAAATAAAGAAATTTTTCTAAAATTTGTAATATCAAAAAATTTCATCTACTTAACCACCTTCCATGCTCTAACAAAAAAAATTTCTTGCAAAATTTTGGTAAATACCATCATCTACTCTAACTTTTAACACTAAACCTTACCTTTACCCTTACCCCTTACCATATTAATTTAAATTTTTGTTATATAGAAAATGATCTACAAATTATATCGTTGCATATATTTATCCATAATTAGAGAGCTTCCAGAAATTACGTAATTTTTTGTTACTAATAAATTTCAAATTTTATCCCACCCACCCACACCTGATACCCTATTAGCCAATCAAATTTTATATTTTTTTAAAAATTATTTATATGTCCAATTTTTTGAATTGATAATAACTTTTGATCCACTGGTCCGTTTTGTATGATTTAACTACCAAAATGCTTATCTCAATGAGACGATTCTAACAAGCCCAAAATTGTTAAAATCTAATCACAGAATCCCAAGATCGTTCAATTTTTGTGTAATTTTAATAGTGATTTTTTAGAATCACTAAGTAAATTTCTTTAACATTGAATAACTTTTGATCCACTAGTCCGTTTTGGATGATTTAACTACCAAAATGTTCATCTCAGTGAGACGATTCTAACAAGCCTAAAATCGCTAAATTTCAATCACAGGATCACAAAATCGATAAAGAATTGTATTGTTAATAACAATACAAATCTTTATCGATCTTGGGATCCTGTAATTGGAATTTAGCAATTTTGGGCTTGTCGGAATCATCTTACTGAGACGAACATTTTGGTAGTTAAATCATCCAAAACGGACCAGTGGATCAAAAGTATTCAAGGTTAAAGATATTTACTTAGTGATTACTATTAAAATTACACAAAAGTTAAACGATCTTGGGATTCTGTGATTAGATTTTAACTATTTTGGGCTTATTAGAATTGTCTCATCGAGACGAGCATTTTGGTAGTTAAATCATCTAAATTGGCCCAGTAGATCAAAAATTATCAATAATTTTATATTTTTATACTTTTGGCCAGAATTATAAAATTTTGCTAGAATTATAACCGGATATTTTGGCGACCACAAAAATTACGTAATTTCTGGAAGCTCCCTTAAGTATCATCAGTTTGAATACCAGTACTTTGATTAATGAATGCTTTTTGTACTCAAACTAATATTTGTGAATAAATAGCTTATTTTAAATGCTTTGGTTTATAAATGTTCTTTACTCATGAACTAATTAATTTGAATAAAATAAAATTAAGTAGTAATATTTATGAACTTAAATAATTTAGTTAAAAATAATTTATTAGTAAATATTTTTTCTATGTACTGCCTAAATTAATGCGAATAGAATAATTAATTAGTAAAGGCTCTTCATGCTCACATTCTAAAATAAAATTAAAGGTTAGCAAAATTAAATTTTTAAAATAAGCCAATACAATTAAACTTTTTGAATATATTTACCAGAATATTTAAAGCTTTTATTTTCAGAGCTCAGTTCTACTAACCCACTTTGTAATTTAAACCAAACACAAGGATATAGAATAACTTTGAAATCATTATATAGATGGTATGAAATTACTTAAAATGCAAAATTTTTAATTACTTGCTTTAAAAAAATATAAACTTTAGGCTAAGAACATTTTTAACTTAAGCTACTAGTTATAAATAATTACTTATTATATTTAACATCTGTTATCCTATATTCACCTCTTCAAAGATATTAGGTAACTAGAGCGATTTTAGATAGTGAACACTTTGTGTAATTTCACTTTCTGTTACTATGGTATATCTAAATCAATATGGCATTTTTAATAAAACTTAACAAAGAAGATTTAAGGCAATTTGCAATTACGAAAGAGGCTACAATTAAAAGTATATGTGGATACTAATTATTGTTTATTTTGTGTTGTAAGTAGTTGTTTTTATTTATTAAAGAGTATGAAGACTTGATGTTAAATCTGGAATCCACATTGGCCACTTTTATACTTTTTGAAATTTTACAAATATAATGGTCAATATCTAATATATGCTACAACTATTAATAAAATATATAGTATAAATAGTTAAATATAATATATATCGCAAATGATATATATGTCATAAATGTAATATCTAGAATTTACATATGGGCAGATTTGACTCCAAATCGATTATATTACATTATGTGATAATTTGGGTTAGAAACATTATGGCGTTAATACTGTAAATATATTTAATATATAACAAATTTATCACATGAAGGATAATTTTTAAGGCTTTTAATAATACAGATATTTCAAAGAAATATAATAAATTTATTAATAAAAATAAATAGTAAGTCTAATTTAAAAAACATTACAAGTCTCTTAGAAAATAAATATTGAACGCATTATTTTCGAAATTGGTCTCATAATTTTTTCACAATATTTTCATAAAGAGTATTTCACTTTATACCTGTACTTTTAAAAATATTTGTTGCATAATAAATATTTCAAAATTTTTGTTTCTCGATCTTCTATGCAATTCATATATTTAGCACGATAATCTAAAGACTTTAAAAAAAGAGGTTTGTAAATATGAAGGTGCTAAAAAAAATAAATAAACAAAAGACAGAAAACCTGATATAAAATCTTATTTAAAAGCTAATATTTTTAGTTTCAATACCTTTTGCTTATTTCTACCTATTTCTACTCATTTTTACTCATTTCAACAAAAACCTATTAACCCATCTACAAACTGTGATTGCGAGTAACAAGAAAGATAATTGTTTATGATTGGTTTAGAAATCATCTGATCGTAAGGGAGCTTCTAGAAATTACGTAATTTTTGGGTAGGTGGGTGGGGTCGCCAAAATATTAGGCTATAATTCTGGTCAAAATTTTATAATTCTGGCCAAAAGTATAAAAATATAAAATTATTGATAATTTTTGATCTACTGGGCCAATTTAGATGATTTAACTACCAAAATGCTCGTCTCAATGAAACGATTTTAACAAGCACAAAAATGTTAAAATTTAATTACAGAATCCCTAACTTTTGTGTAATTTTAATGGTGATTTTTAAAATCACTAAGTAAATTTCTTTAACCTTGAATAACTTTTGATCCAATGGTCCGTTTTGGATAATTTAACTATCAAATGTTCATCTTAGTGAGATGATTCTGACAAGCCCAAAATCGCTAAATTCAAAATACAGGATCCCAAGATCGATAAAGATTTGTATTATACAAAAAACTCTTTCCGCTAATCATTTGGTCCAAATTTCTCAGAAAGGAAAAAACAATTTTCTAGATAGTTTTTAACTAAAAATCTACTGTACAAACATAAATATATAATATTTACACAATAGTTTTACCTGTAAGATAAAAATTTTTATCTTATACCAAGTTTTCCTACTTCTTTTACTACAAAACAGTTTTTTCGTCAAAATTTTGGGCTCAAAAGTGGGCTTTTGGCTTATACTATGTAGCATAGATCACTGTTTACATTAGTAATCATATATTACCTTTTTGGGACAAATAAACAAATACGTGAGCCGGAACCAAAATAAAATTGTTTTCTTTAATTTCCTCTCGGGGGATGATTTTTGCTAATAACCCATTTTCAGCCAATTTTTCCTTATCACGAAACTGTTGATACAATTCGGCAGTCCGATTTAGTTTAACAACAAAAGTAAACAAACAACAACAACAGACAAACCAACACAACGTGACCTAGATAGTGATTCAACATCTACTTATAGAAATTCTAGAACACCCATGTCTACGAATATGGAAAAAATTCTCAAATATAAAGACTTTTTTGTCTTTATGACACAAGAAGCATTATACCCCGATCAAGAACTCGAACGAGAAATTTCAAATATGGATAAGGCCATTGCCAAGTGGCTAGGTATTATTGATCTCAATATGGTCTGTTTAATTAGAGGGTCGTCTAATGCGGAGACAAATCATGTGATCATCTGCCAATCAAATTATAGAATTTTGATGATCTTCAGTGAAGCAAAAATGAAAAAGAAGCGAAAACCTTGAAAAATACAAAAATTGGCAGTCTAAACCTACCTCGATGTGTTAATCAAAAATGTCGAGAAGGCAATTTTGCTTATATATATTTACCTAAAACCTATTCTAACCCTAATATAGGATGACCCTAACCCTAAAGTTAATTGAAAAAATTATTAAATATGAGTTGTCTCCGCTTTAGACGTCTCCTTAATTAGGAATGCGATAGAACTTCATAAGTGGATCGGCTATAAAATAGCAATCAAAAAGGAAATCTCTAAAAAAGAACAATACTTTTTCAACATAATGGAACTAGAAGATGATGAAGTGGAAAAACTCAATCAAAACATCTTACTCACAACTGAATGTGGTACAACAGACTATGGAGTAGAAGAATTAACAACCCAAAAAGAGGCTACCANAGCAATTTTGGGCTTGTCGGAATCATCTTACTGAGACGAACATTTTGGTAGTTAAATCATCCAAAACGGACCAGTGGATCAAAAGTATTCAAGGTTAAAGATATTTACTTAGTGATTACTATTAAAATTACACAAAAGTTAAACGATCTTGGGATTCTGTGATTAGATTTTAACTATTTTGGGCTTATTAGAATTGTCTCATCGAGACGAGCATTTTGGTAGTTAAATCATCTAAATTGGCCCAGTAGATCAAAAATTATCAATAATTTTATATTTTTATACTTTTGGCCAGAATTATAAAATTTTGCTAGAATTATAACCGGATATTTTGGCGACCACAAAAATTACGTAATTTCTGGAAGCTCCCTTAAGTATCATCAGTTTGAATACCAGTACTTTGATTAATGAATGCTTTTTGTACTCAAACTAATATTTGTGAATAAATAGCTTATTTTAAATGCTTTGGTTTATAAATGTTCTTTACTCATGAACTAATTAATTTGAATAAAATAAAATTAAGTAGTAATATTTATGAACTTAAATAATTTAGTTAAAAATAATTTATTAGTAAATATTTTTTCTATGTACTGCCTAAATTAATGCGAATAGAATAATTAATTAGTAAAGGCTCTTCATGCTCACATTCTAAAATAAAATTAAAGGTTAGCAAAATTAAATTTTTAAAATAAGCCAATACAATTAAACTTTTTGAATATATTTACCAGAATATTTAAAGCTTTTATTTTCAGAGCTCAGTTCTACTAACCCACTTTGTAATTTAAACCAAACACAAGGATATAGAATAACTTTGAAATCATTATATAGATGGTATGAAATTACTTAAAATGCAAAATTTTTAATTACTTGCTTTAAAAAAATATAAACTTTAGGCTAAGAACATTTTTAACTTAAGCTACTAGTTATAAATAATTACTTATTATATTTAACATCTGTTATCCTATATTCACCTCTTCAAAGATATTAGGTAACTAGAGCGATTTTAGATAGTGAACACTTTGTGTAATTTCACTTTCTGTTACTATGGTATATCTAAATCAATATGGCATTTTTAATAAAACTTAACAAAGAAGATTTAAGGCAATTTGCAATTACGAAAGAGGCTACAATTAAAAGTATATGTGGATACTAATTATTGTTTATTTTGTGTTGTAAGTAGTTGTTTTTATTTATTAAAGAGTATGAAGACTTGATGTTAAATCTGGAATCCACATTGGCCACTTTTATACTTTTTGAAATTTTACAAATATAATGGTCAATATCTAATATATGCTACAACTATTAATAAAATATATAGTATAAATAGTTAAATATAATATATATCGCAAATGATATATATGTCATAAATGTAATATCTAGAATTTACATATGGGCAGATTTGACTCCAAATCGATTATATTACATTATGTGATAATTTGGGTTAGAAACATTATGGCGTTAATACTGTAAATATATTTAATATATAACAAATTTATCACATGAAGGATAATTTTTAAGGCTTTTAATAATACAGATATTTCAAAGAAATATAATAAATTTATTAATAAAAATAAATAGTAAGTCTAATTTAAAAAACATTACAAGTCTCTTAGAAAATAAATATTGAACGCATTATTTTCGAAATTGGTCTCATAATTTTTTCACAATATTTTCATAAAGAGTATTTCACTTTATACCTGTACTTTTAAAAATATTTGTTGCATAATAAATATTTCAAAATTTTTGTTTCTCGATCTTCTATGCAATTCATATATTTAGCACGATAATCTAAAGACTTTAAAAAAAGAGGTTTGTAAATATGAAGGTGCTAAAAAAAATAAATAAACAAAAGACAGAAAACCTGATATAAAATCTTATTTAAAAGCTAATATTTTTAGTTTCAATACCTTTTGCTTATTTCTACCTATTTCTACTCATTTTTACTCATTTCAACAAAAACCTATTAACCCATCTACAAACTGTGATTGCGAGTAACAAGAAAGATAATTGTTTATGATTGGTTTAGAAATCATCTGATCGTAAGGGAGCTTCTAGAAATTACGTAATTTTTGGGTAGGTGGGTGGGGTCGCCAAAATATTAGGCTATAATTCTGGTCAAAATTTTATAATTCTGGCCAAAAGTATAAAAATATAAAATTATTGATAATTTTTGATCTACTGGGCCAATTTAGATGATTTAACTACCAAAATGCTCGTCTCAATGAAACGATTTTAACAAGCACAAAAATGTTAAAATTTAATTACAGAATCCCTAACTTTTGTGTAATTTTAATGGTGATTTTTAAAATCACTAAGTAAATTTCTTTAACCTTGAATAACTTTTGATCCAATGGTCCGTTTTGGATAATTTAACTATCAAATGTTCATCTTAGTGAGATGATTCTGACAAGCCCAAAATCGCTAAATTCAAAATACAGGATCCCAAGATCGATAAAGATTTGTATTATACAAAAAACTCTTTCCGCTAATCATTTGGTCCAAATTTCTCAGAAAGGAAAAAACAATTTTCTAGATAGTTTTTAACTAAAAATCTACTGTACAAACATAAATATATAATATTTACACAATAGTTTTACCTGTAAGATAAAAATTTTTATCTTATACCAAGTTTTCCTACTTCTTTTACTACAAAACAGTTTTTTCGTCAAAATTTTGGGCTCAAAAGTGGGCTTTTGGCTTATACTATGTAGCATAGATCACTGTTTACATTAGTAATCATATATTACCTTTTTGGGACAAATAAACAAATACGTGAGCCGGAACCAAAATAAAATTGTTTTCTTTAATTTCCTCTCGGGGGATGATTTTTGCTAATAACCCATTTTCAGCCAATTTTTCCTTATCACGAAACTGTTGATACAATTCGGCAGTCCGATTTAGTTTAACAACAAAAGTAAACAAACAACAACAACAGACAAACCAACACAACGTGACCTAGATAGTGATTCAACATCTACTTATAGAAATTCTAGAACACCCATGTCTACGAATATGGAAAAAATTCTCAAATATAAAGACTTTTTTGTCTTTATGACACAAGAAGCATTATACCCCGATCAAGAACTCGAACGAGAAATTTCAAATATGGATAAGGCCATTGCCAAGTGGCTAGGTATTATTGATCTCAATATGGTCTGTTTAATTAGAGGGTCGTCTAATGCGGAGACAAATCATGTGATCATCTGCCAATCAAATTATAGAATTTTGATGATCTTCAGTGAAGCAAAAATGAAAAAGAAGCGAAAACCTTGAAAAATACAAAAATTGGCAGTCTAAACCTACCTCGATGTGTTAATCAAAAATGTCGAGAAGGCAATTTTGCTTATATATATTTACCTAAAACCTATTCTAACCCTAATATAGGATGACCCTAACCCTAAAGTTAATTGAAAAAATTATTAAATATGAGTTGTCTCCGCTTTAGACGTCTCCTTAATTAGGAATGCGATAGAACTTCATAAGTGGATCGGCTATAAAATAGCAATCAAAAAGGAAATCTCTAAAAAAGAACAATACTTTTTCAACATAATGGAACTAGAAGATGATGAAGTGGAAAAACTCAATCAAAACATCTTACTCACAACTGAATGTGGTACAACAGACTATGGAGTAGAAGAATTAACAACCCAAAAAGAGGCTACCAAGACTGAAGAAAAACAACTTAATTCTGTCCAAACCCACATTCCCGCTCAGGAGTTAACGGATTTAGAGATACAAGAACCAAAAGAAGTTACAAGAGAAGCTTCTTCCTCAAGCAAATTTAAAACCAAAATTAAATGTACAGTTTGGGATATTCCTAACAAAACATCAGCAGCAAGAGTAAGAAAATGCCTTAACTTTTTTGGAAGAACAACCATACAAGGCACAATGGCGAACGGGAAAACCAAAGCTATGTTTGTTGAAGTCATACCAAAAAATGAAAAAAGAAAAAGCATCTCCAAGAAGCATAGAGTATTCATTTCGAAGAAGGGAAGATGTTCAGGCTCACACAAGGAAGATACGACAAGGAAACACTGGTAGAGAGAAGCAGGTACAAAGCAGTAGTCAAAAACCTTCCCAAAACAGCGATAGAAAGTGCCCTTCTTCAACAACTAAATCAAATTGGTGCCAAGGCAGTGTACATATCTTCAAATAGAAATAATAACCAACGAGGAGCTGTGAGCATTTATTTTGAAACTCAGGAGGACTTAACCAATGCAATCAAAAACCCAGTTTGGTATTATAACAATAAACTTAACTGGGCAATATTGGAAGAAACCCAGAATCAAATAGGAAAAAACCCCCCAAAGAAACTCAATAAGGAAGAAGTCACTCCTAGAAATGTTTTTAAGCAACAAGTCCTAGAATCCTCAAATAAAGAAAATAGCCGATTAGTTTCACGTACTTATAGAAGTAGTGGTAGTAGCATTAACAACGAAGCAAATTACCATGAGTTGTCTGCTAGCACAACTAAGGGTGGAACGAAAACAAGAAGAAGCAGTATATCTAGAGGACCATCCCAAGAAAGGTTTATCAATCATCATTTAGGAATAGAAAGTCAAGCAGACATACTTAAAGAAATTCTGGGAAGACTCACAGCAATTGAGG
Organism: Gigaspora rosea; assembly: GCA_003550325.1. Taxonomy (NCBI): domain Eukaryota; kingdom Fungi; phylum Glomeromycota; class Glomeromycetes; order Diversisporales; family Gigasporaceae; genus Gigaspora; species Gigaspora rosea. The sequence goes on along the minus strand of QKWP01000126.1, from coordinate 1,268 downwards.
AAAAGTACAAAATCAATTGTCCTGATTACTCCTAAATTGCCGCACCAGTTGAACTAATGGATCGAGACCAACAGGTGGGTTGGTCTCTAGCAAGCGAACTCTCAAATCCACCACATGCATCCAAAATAGAATTTAAAATAGCGACACATAACATTAACGGACTCAAAGTGAATAGTCAAAAAATGGATGTGATACTAGATTGGGCAGAGCAAAAGAGCTTAAACATTTTAGGAATTACAGAAACAAATATTACAAGTAAAGAAGGGTTCTTCTTGCTAAGGAATAGAAATAACTTTACTGGTTTTTGATCAGATTGTAGCAGTTGTAAAAAGAAGGGCTCAGAAGTAGGCTTACTCCTTAGTAAGGATTTAAGTAGACATGCAGGCAAAGTTATTAAACACAATAAATATTTTCTAGAGGTATACCTCTTTTTCAAGTGTTCAGATATCACTATCCTGACAGTTTACATTCCCCCAAACGACAAACCCCTAGCAAAAAAGATTCAACAGGAAATAGTTAAGGCATATATGAACAGAGGAAAGGACTCCTACTTCATAATTATAGAGGACTTTAATCATGTATCCAATAAGGATCTAGATAAGCTGACACAGACTGTAACTTCGTCAAACAAGCAACTGCTGCTTTATAGATGTTTCCATAACCAGGAACTCCAGGACTCATTCAGAATTATGAACCCACAGGTCAAGAAGTTTACATGGTCGAACGGTGAATCCAGCTCTAGAATAGACCAGATCTGGATAGGAAGTAACTTGAGCAATAATTTAGTGTCAGCAAAAATTTACGAAATGTCAACTTGCACAGGAAGTGACCATAATGCATCCTCAGCTACAATTTTCCTAGAAAGAAAGGAAATTATTTAATCAATAAATAGAAAAGGTTATACTAATTATTGTCTACTCTTCCATTACGACCAGATGACAAAAGAAAAGTGGGAAGACTATGGTAAAGACCTTGAAAGTTTTCTAAAGAACAGACCCAGTATCAAACCAGTAGGGCAAAAAGGGGAGTTCTGGGACACTTTTTCGGTACCCTGGGTACTAAAATAGTCATCTTACCTTTTTCACATCTCTGTAAACCTATATTCTATATCAACTCTTTAGTACCTATATAAAAACCTGGGTACCAAAAATTATATAGCTAGAACTCACTATTTTTATATTTTATAATCAAATCAGATGACGACAAAAAATTAATCCTATCGTCATACCTGATATCATATACTATTCATCTATATATAAATCAAGGTA